>JAUEJL010093662.1:0-26193 GCA_032274825.1 Drosophyllum lusitanicum
AAAGGCTAGTTTTTTTTTTTGAATTTTCCGGCCGGTTTTTTTTCTGTTATTTAACCGGTTTTTCTGTAACCGGTTTTTTATCCGGCCCAATAACCGGTCGAGCCCAAAAACATATATCCGGTTTATACTATCCGGTTTTCAAATATCCGGACCGGTTAAAAAAAATCCGGTTTTTTGGAAAACCGGTTTCGGATATTTTTTCGTTCAAATCGGATATTCGGTTTTTTTGTGCACCTCTACATTTAAGTTAGCGCTATAAATGAACCGGACGTTTATGAACCGTTCGTGAAATTGTTTGGCAGGAAATTCGTTTATATTTGTTTGTTTATTAATCAAACGAAAATGAACAAGATTTTATGTTCGTTTAATTAAACGAACGAACACAAATAGAGCTCTCACTCATTCATTTATGTTTATGAACGTTCGGTTATCCGTTCGTTTATAATTGTGTGTGTTTATATATATATAGTGTTTAATAGTGTTGGATTTGCATTTTAGTATGTGCTCCTTCGTTTACGTTCGTTTATCATTTAAATGAACGAAAAAAATGTATACGAACTAACCAATCGTCAAACACAAAGGGTCGTTCGTTTATCGTTCGTGTTCATTTATTTGTTCAGTCAAAGTTAAACAAACGAACACAAACACAAACACAGAAATCCATTCGTTTATCCGTTCGTATTCGTTTGGCTAAAGTTAAACGAACGAACACGAACAAGTCCCGTTCATTTTCGTTCGGTTCGTTTACATCCTAGTTTAAGTAAAGGTGGAGCTAACATCTCCAGTAGTAGTTTGCTGTTTATTTGCATGAAATTAGGATTGGAAGTGAGGTTATGCAAGTTGTTTCTTTTCTTAATTAAGCATTTGTACTCATTCTAATGATATGCAGAAAATCATCCTAAAGTAATTGTGTTGATCAAGAGATTTGCCTACTCAGATAGACTTTATCATTCGAGCTCTCGATGAAAGTATTGACTTTCATGCCTCATTAATAATATCTAAAAAGTAATTAAAATGTAAATAGAATAAGGACATTTTGGTCATTTCAAGTTAGAGAGGGACCAAACATGCAAGAAAGTTGTGTTGGAAGGGATCAAACTCGTAAAAATATGGACCTGTGGACTAAATCCATAATTTTAGTAAATCACCGGGACCAAAAAAGTAATTAACTCTAGAAATTAAAAGTTATAAACTAAAACCATAAAAACAACCAGCCAAGTTTGCCATCACCATGTCATGGTATGTATTAGGATGGTGAAACATGTCAAACAAGTTTGGGATATCTTTTAATTTGTAACAAATGTGTTCTTCCTCCTCTATTTGATGTGGGAAAGGTGCTCTTGAATATGTAAGTTATTTTTTCAAAACCCATGTTTGATTATTCCAATTCAAGTTGTCTTCTTGCTTGAGTATATTTTTAGTTGTATGTTTTTACATGTGTGCTTTTGTAAGTGCATGCTTGATTTCAAATTTTATGAGAGACTACAGTGTGGTGTTCATGGTCAATTTGTGTGTTTTGGTCTATAATACCATCCACGGTCATAATTCGGATAGTTTGACATTCCTAACCATCACATCAGCAACCTATCACTAACACCCAACAGTAATAACTGTTATCACTACACTACGTCTCCAAGCAACATATTCCCATCTAACTCAAAGATTTTTTTGCTTAGACTCATGGAATTGGCTAAGCATTTTCTTCGAACAAATATAGAACCAAAATGGATGGTTCTGTGTCTATTACCGGTTTCTCCTTCTGAGTACCCTGAAATAAATAATTGTTCCGATGGAACCTTCTCTTCTACCGTAGATACACAGACCAAGCCATTATTCTTTTCTATTTGTTATTTTTTATTACTATTACGAAATCACATTTTGATTAAGTAATTATTTTTTTGCTCATAACAAAATATTGCACTTAATGTTCTAATTTTGATTCAAAGGAAAGAAAGTGTGGAGTTGAAATAATTCGCACAGAACGCTTTTTAAAGGATTACGTGGTACAATTAGATCGAATAAACCATTCTAGAATAAATACTCAGCTGCTTGTGAAATGTTAGGTACTCTTTTATTTAAAACTAGTTTTCACCTCACCGGTAGTAGGAGATGTAAGAATTGGTACATACAATAACTTTTTATTTGATTGATAATCATATAATCACCGGACCCATACAATTTCTATATCTCACATGTTATTGGTTGGGGAAAAACAGTATTACGTTCGACACGTAGGTAACAAGCCTACCAATGGTCTCATGATCATCACGAGGTTATCATTGTATATTTATGCTCGTTATCGGCTCAATAATGATCTCATTGCATGTGTTCTAAGTGTGTTTTTTATGTGTTTGTTTTCATGGGTTCAAATGTGTGGTGTTCTTGCGTTTCTATTTGTGAGACTTGTGGGTTTGAGGGTGATTTGGTGTAGGTGGTAGTGATTGTTGTTGTTACATTAGTGTGAAGAATGTTTGAGGAGTACATATTGAACGCATAAATAGAAAAGGTTGAAAGATGAGAGGGCGACATAAGGAGGTGATTTGACCGGCAACAAAAGATCCACTTTCACGTAGTGCATAGGTGGTCTTTATTTCTCAAATATGTTACAGCGGTGGTTCTTTACCTTAACTGGAGTTAAAGTTGACCGTTAGCCAAAGGATATTTTGGTCTTTTGAATCCTGGTTACCAAACACAAAAGCTTATAATAATTATCATTTTAAAAAATAAAAAATATAAATATAAACCCAAACACCTCTCTCTCCCTCTCTCTTCTAAGACATTCGCAATCCACTACCATCTCGTCGGCCACTATCGCTGGCACACACCAACCGAAACCACCCCTCCCAACATCTGTTGTTTTATAAAACTGAAATAAGTGCTCAAGAACCAAGAACCAATACAGAAAAATTAAATCACTATTCCAGAAGATTGAAAGCAATGTTCAAGAGAACCAATACAAAAATGGAAACATGTATAGGTTGAAGCATCAAAGGAGAGGGGAGAGTGAAAATTCCACGACGGCTAGTGGATCGACATCCATTGGTGAGGGAAAATTTAACAACGGCGACGGAGGTGGTCATTTCCAAGTTCAAACAAGAAACACCCAAAAAAGATCCGGTGATTGAATGGCCGATGACAGTGGCGTTTGACCCATATTAAGGATTTCCGAAGAACAAACCTTCACATTAGGGCATGTATCCTCGGTGAAAGTGACAAACGACTTTGGAATTTTATTCCCCTTATCACCGGACCATGCATCATCCCTAAAGTCACCGGTGTCCGGAGTTCGCACCACCATGGGCGGCGGCGGTGGTTTAACAACCGAAAAACCATCAAAATTGACCCCCTTATGTTTATTAATATGACTTTTTGCATCCATAGGGTTGTTCCTTACATTATGGGGAGTTGTTCGGACCCCCACCCCATCTCAAATTTCTCTGGCTAGCAAGGCGGTGGTGGTGTGTGAGTGTCTCAAACATCGTTCTAAATAACGTAAGGCATGTTGTTGCGGCGAGATCAAGCCTTAAGGAAGTTATGGTGTTTTTTAAAACGTTTTTAAGACAACAATTTTGTATATATTTTATAATCATATATATCAAACTTATCATTATTAATATACAAATTACACAAAGTTGCTCAAATGAGAAGTAAAGTAACATATACAAATTACTTTATAGAAGTTCGATACAAGTAATCACAAAACGTATACAAAAAAAGTTTAATTTAAAAAAAAATAATCTTCTACATGTCACGCCTTAAAGAACTCACTATTTGGTGCGTAAAGGCGCACCTTGGTAAGCCTTCGTGTTCGACATTTCTAACACTCACATCTAGGGTCATTTCTTAACGGCGTATCTACGCTTCACACCTTGACGACGCCATGACACTCCTTTTGGAACACCAAACTCAAATGAGAAAAGGGTCTTTGGGTTTTATATTTTTTTTTATCTTTAAAAATGATAATTATCGAGAGTTATTTGTGTTTGGTAACGAGGATAACATGTCAAATAACCAAAGTGCCCTCTCACTAACAATCAATTTTGCAACGTTTTGGTAATATAAGGACTACCCATGCACTTTCGATATTTAAAGGACTGAATCTGCAAACTTGACAAACCTTAAGGACCACCCATACAATTAACTAACAATAATAATTTTATTATTACTATTAGAATGAATGCCTAATTTGGTTCATGTGATTTGTTGGAAATCACAGGCGTAGTTCTTTAAATTAAAAAACTATTGAGATTGTCCCTTAAATTAATAATTTATCACAATCTTATTCCTTTGGCCATTAAAATAACGGTGTTAGTGTTACAAATTCAAAATAACCATTTTGCCTTTAATAGCATTATAAACTCAATCCTTATGGTTTTCAAATAGTTTCGCATTTAGTCTTTTAACTTTTTTTCCATAATTTACTATATATACGTGTAATATTTATTATTATATTTTATCCTTACTATTATTAATCGTTATTTTATTTACTATTTCTAGTATGTATCGTCAATTCGACATACTCTGTTATTACTCATCACCTTTCAGAATTAGTGTTATAATACACTAGTGATCTCTATATATCCTGCTTGATTTTCTATTTTTTACCGTTTTGCAATGGTCAACATCATTTTTATAATTTTCTATTCATATAGATACCTCTTTATTCTCAAATTTTATTTACACAACCTATCATCTCTCCCTCTTATATTATCCTCTACATATTATATCCTCAAGATGCATACAATGAATATTTCTATCTCAAATGGCATCTAATGTAAGTATTCTCTTTTTCTACTTAGTTTACTAATACTAACTACTTCATATATAAATATGAAATTTCAAACTCTCTCTTCTTTACGTATTTAACTAATACTAACTAGTTCACATATAGAAATTGTATAGATAAAGTTTGAGATTAAAAAGGTATTTATAAAAGTAGAAAAATAAAAAAATAAAAAATAAAAAAAAAATATATATATATATATATATATATATATATATTGTTAAAAACTAGTAAAGAAGAGAAAATTAAACTTAGATATGTAGTGCGTATTATACCACTAATTTTAGATACCCGTTATACGGTTTTTCTACGTATTTAACTAATATTAACTTTTACATACAAGGAAATCATATATTCTTATGTGAAGGATAAAAGCTATCTGGATAATTTTGGGCCAAAGGCATCACAAGATCGAGAGGAGCCACTCTCCTAGGCAGCGTGTGGAATGGCCGAGAGCGGACCTTATTGGATATATAATCCAAGTCGAGAGAAGAGTTACATTCCTCTCCCGGTCGAGTTCTTTCATTTGTCCATCGGAACCACAAAGTCGACAGGTTATACTATAAGATGGAGAGAAAAAAGATAAGTTGTATTAATAAAGTTTGAGATCAAAGAGATATTTATATGAATAAAAAATAAAAATAATATTGATCGTTGACAAATGATAAACAACGAAAAATTATATTAAAAATCACAAAAATTAAATAATAATAATATGAATAAAATATAATAACAAGTATTAGAATAAATAAATATATATAAGGGTGGGTTCAAACGAGAACTGCGAGAACCAATCTTAGCCCTTGTTTAGAATTAATCAATGGCTAAGATTTTTTGGCGGCTCATTAATGGCTCATTAATAACGCATTAATGAGGGTTATTTCGAAAAAATCAAGTCTCACAAATTAATGACGCCTCACCCGGACGCAATTCACGGTCGGATAAATATATAAATTACCAAAATACTGCTATCAATAAGTCATTAATGGCGTTAAAAACGGTTCTTGTACGAAAAACAGTTCTCGTTTGAACTTTTGCCTATATCTATCTATCTATCTATATATATGTGTGTGTGTGTGTGTGTGTGTGTGTGTGTGTATAGGGGAGGGTTCTAACGAGAACTGTTTTTCGTAGGACAACTGCGAGAACCAATCTTGACCGTTCAAGTGGTAAGTGGAATTCATGGATGAAGAGCGTGGAGGGATTGAGTGTGGCAAGGTGCATGTAAGGAATTCATTGGTGGACAATCCAATTGAAGGAAAGGGAATTGGACGACTAAGATTGGTTCTCGTACGAAAAACGGTTCTCGTTTGAACTTTTCCCTATATAGAGTAAATTATTAAATATTGTTAAAAGAATAAAAACGAAACTATTTAAAAACAATAGAGTCTGAATTTGTAATGTTATAAAAGGACAAAATAGTAATTTTAAACATCATAACACCAACACCGTTACTTTTAATGGCTAAAAGACTTTCACTATGACAAATTATGAATTTAAAGGACCATCTCAATAATGTTTTAATTTGAAGGATTAAATAAGTGAATCTAGCAAATCATTGGTACCAAATCATTTATTATTATTATTATTATTATTATTATTATTATTATTAATCAAATGTTTCTTTGGGGTCATGTATGTACTTTTTCAATAGAGTAAAGATATACTATGAAATACGTAACTGTCTACTTGAAGAGACAACCAAATTAGTGACGAAAAGTATGATATTTTTAAAAGTACAATCTTCCAAAAACTTAAATATCAAAAGATAAGATTCAAGCAAACCAAAAAAAAAAAAAAAAGGTTTATCTATGTAATTTACTCTTGTTATCAACCAAAACTAGGAGAAACCCAAGTCCTAGAAAAGCTGGTTCACATAATCACATGGACCCTTCTCTCTTCCCATTGCAACAAAGTTATTTAAAAGGACAAAAAGATGCAACCACCTTAACAGACCTGGCAGGCAATTCAATTTAAATTGAGAGTAACCTCCTGATAATGACATTTAAGTGATTAAATGAGATATAAAAGATCAGACAAAAATAAATAAATGACAAAATACATGTCATAAACTTAAAGAAAAGACCACCACACACACTACCATATCTCCATCAATCACTCTTCTCAATGCCAATAAGCCAAAATAAGTGGGGGGGGGGAAATGAAACAAAAGCGGCCAGTCAGACATCACCACTCCTATTTGAAATTAAAAAAAGGCAAAACAATATAATAAAAAATAATTAGAGAATGACAATAAGCTAACAAGTAGTTTTAATAGGAAACCCAGAAATAGAATTCCAAGACTGCTACCACCACCACCACTACCACCATGGTAAGCAATATCATAACCACCATCATAGCCATAACCACCTCTCTATCTTTCTTCCTAATTTCATCTCCACCAAAATCCTACTACCATTCCCTATACATATCTCCATCACTATCCAATAACCAATCGATATCACACCACCTCTACACCCTCACACGCCGCCCTCACCTCGCCGGAACTGAAGCTAACGCTGTTGCGGCTTCCTATGTCCTTTCAACTCTCGCCGCCAATCAAATCAAATCACACCTAGCAGAATATGCTGTCTTGCTCACTTACCCCGACTCACGTTCCTTAACATTGACCCCCCCAGCCCCAGAGCTGCCCACGACTTTCAATCTCCAACAAGAGGTCTACGAAGGTGACCCATATGCTGACGTGGCGGACCAAGTAGAACCCACGTTCCATGCGTACGCAAAGTCAGGCAGTGTGAAGGGGCCCGTGGCATACGTGAATTACGGGCGTGTAGAGGACTATGCAAGACTTAAGGAGATCGAGGTTAACATAACAGGTGCTATTGTGTTGGCAAGATATGGGAAGATATATAGGGGGGATATAGTTGAGAATGCATATGATGCAGGTGCAATCGGGGTGTTAATATATACAGACCGGAAAGACTACGGTGGGGCAGGAGGTGACACGAAGTGGTTTCCAGATGACAGGTGGATGCCACCAAGCGGGGTCCAGGTGGGGTCAGTGTTTAATGGCGCGGGTGACCCTACAACGCCAGGCTGGCCTAGTAGCATCGAGGGATGTGAGAGATTATCCAAGGATGAGGTGGAAAAGGCAGGCGATGTTCCATTGATACCTTCCTTTCCCATATCTGGAGCTGATGGTGAGGAAATCCTGCGGTCTATTGACGGGGTAGTGGCGGATGATGGGTGGCAGGGTGATAAAGATGCTCCAGTTTATAAAGTTGGACCAGGACCAGGGATTATAGACCTCAGTTATGAGGTAAACACGTCGAAAATGATTATTGAGATTTGAAGTGGCAATAATCTGCTTTCAAGTATCAGTAAAAACAGAGTGATTCTGGTATTTTCTGGCTTTGGGTTAAAAGATTTGGAGAAGCAGATAGCCAGATAATAAGTTTTAGAGTAAAAATTGGATGACTTGCTTAGAACTATAGTTACCTACTAATAATAAATTCAGTCAACCGAAATATGCGGCATGCCAAAGATGGTGTAGTTAGTAGGAGAGGAAATGTGTATTATGTAACAGTTTTACTCTATAATAGGTGAAACGACAAATTTGATGGTAATTTATGCTGGTTAAGATAAATTTGCTCATGATTTTAACTTGTTTTGCAGGCAAAACAAGTCATAAGCACAATTCAGAATGTCATAGGGATAATCGAAGGAGCAGAAGAACCAGATAGGTAGTCTATAGTTTTATTATCTTTCAGTTCCATCAAATAAATGTTTCTGTCAAGTAATAAGATTAAAGATAAATGATGACACACGGCTTTTTCATAAGTTACGTTGCATTAATGTGAGAAGGAAAAAGTACCTTTATATGAAGCGTGTGAATGTTGATCGTGTGACAAGTCCAGCAGAGCAGCACCAAAGCCTTTAACCTTACAAAGCCTGCGCACCATCATTTAATAATCTAATACTTCCTCCATACCATTACGCTTAGAGGTGGGAATTTCTACACATTTACTTATGAATAGATTGATTCGGGTTATGTTCTAACGCTACCAAGTCAAACAGGTAAAAATCTTTTTAAAAAAAAGATATACAGAGTATATCTTAAAAGAAACAGGTCAAATGGGTTGGAACAGGTCGAATGTCACCCGAAATGTACTTTTAGCATATAAAATATCCAAAATATTTTATTTAAAAAATTAGATTCTTATTGAAAATTAATATATCTTTTATAATGATATCTAACACACTTTATTTATATACCATTTTAATTTGTTTAGCCAGAAGCTAGTTTGGGTCAACCCGATCCATACCTGAAACTACCCATCAGCTTACTGGGAAAAAGACACTCTAGGTATAATATTTGACTATTTGTCAAACAGATAAAGTGCCTTTTAAATGAAGACAAACAAAGGATCTTCACGAACCTGAATAAGTACCATCAGCTTACTCATAAGTCATATTGATGATTATGTTGCAATTTTTTTATGGGATTGGAGAAAGTATTAGCTATATGACTAGCTAATGATGTTTTTATAAGGCTAAATTAAAGGTTTGAGACTGTGAAAACCTTGTGTCCAGATTCATTATCCTGGGTAATCACCGTGATGCTTGGACATTTGGAGCTGTTGATCCAAACAGTGGCACTGCTGCCCTGCTTGAGGTAAAATCCATATCACACAAGTAGAGGTGGCAAAACAGCAAGTCGGGTGGGTCGGGAAGTGGGTAAAGACGCATAAATTTTTTAGTACAAGTCAGTGGGCCAGCACCCCGCTCGAGAAATCCATATCACCTCTAGGAATGATAAAAAATATTAGTATATTACTCATCTGAACCAGTGAAAGACAGTATAACCTGAATCACCTATTTCCAGATTGCCACCTTTACACCAAAGGCATGCCTTTATTAAAACTTGTGCTGATTATTGTATAAAATTAAGGTTGCAGAAAGACTAGAGAAGCTGCAGAAACAAGGTTGGAAGCCTCGACGAACAATCATCTTTTGCAATTGGGATGCAGAAGAATATGGACTGGTCTCCATCTGTCTCTCACGGATTTTAAGGGGAAAATAAAAATAAATATTACTGAGCTTTTATTATGATGCTTTTTTAGATTGGATCGACAGAATGGGTTGAAGAAAACAGAGAAATGCTGGCATCAAAGGTTGTTGCTTACTTAAATGTTGACATTGCGGTAGCTGGAGCAGGATTTGAAGCATCTGCTACTCCACAGCTGGATCAATTAATCATTGAAGCTACAAAACAGGTAATGAACATACATGTTAACAGATGTAAATAGAGAAGGACAAATTCAACAAATTTATTTATGAGTGGTCAAATGTGCCAAATTAAAGTTTAGTTAAAAAGGAAACGGGTCCAAAGTGCCCAATTTGTATATTTGATGCATACAACCTCCAAAGTCAATTTATTCAAATTTAAATAAATAAGTATATAAATTAGAGTAGTGTTGTAATAATATAGTTTCTGGAATTGTATTTGAACACACTTACTATTCATTATAAGAACTTGTACAGAAAGTGTTTCGGCTAAGCCTAACCCAACTCCTCTGTTTTGACCTGTTAGCCAACCTGCCTTACCTGCCCATTTCTTCACCTGTAAATGTAAATAACAGGAACTAGTTGTATAATTGTAAACCACGAGTTCCTCCCTCCCCGGGGCGCTGGGGGAGAGGGGGTGGGGGACCAAATTTAATTATTATCTCTTTTTTGTCAGGGCATAGCAGTTGTTTCATCTTTATATTAATTCCAAATAATATTTTGAAGGTTCAAGATCCAGACAACTCATCACAAACAGTTTACGAATCCTGGGTTCAGAAAACCAATAATCCTGAGGTGAGTGTTTCTGAATTACTATCCTGCCCTCCCAAAGTAGTTCACCGCTGCCTAGAAGGATAAGAAATCAGAGGTGGCCATTTCGATCCATTCACTTACAAATGGGTATATTAAGGTCATGTTTTTTTAATAACTAAAAGGGACACAAGTCAGGACTCAAGTGGTTCGAATGTCACCTAAGATGTACTTTCAATGCATAAAACTTTTATAACAAAAAATTATATTGTTGTTGATATAATATCATTACCATAATCATGTATATTTATATCTAATGGTTTATTAAAAATTTGTAACTTTAGAACAAAAAGTGTTTAGGGTCAACATGACCAACCAGTTTTAACCCATACCTAACCCCATTTTTACTGTTACCCAATCGTCCACTCTACCACAAGTAGAAAATACGAGAAAGAAATTGATGTTTAACTTCTAAAGTCAAAAAAAGCAATCCACTTGACTCTACAAATTTGAGTATAATGTAAAAGAATAGTTATTTACTTAAAAAGAACTTGATGAACAACAGATTGGACGGTTAGGAGGTGGAGGATCAGATTATGCAGCATTTGTACAACATATTGGTGTTCCAGCAATAGACATATCTTTTGGAGGTGGTAAGTTACATAAATCTATTTGAAAGTTTTCACCTATCTTCACCTGGTTAATGAAAAAATAACCCATCTTCGTATACTACATGAAGCCTACCATTTAAATCCACATTTGATCCAGAATATTATGAAAATCCACCAATCCCTTTTGTGTTTCCTTCACTAAAGAAAACAAAGATATAATAAGTCAGTCATGCTTGGTATGTTCCAGAAGAAAAAATAACATGGATGATGATAATAAGAAATAAATTATAAAAAAAAGCAGAGACACCGAGGCCTACACTAGTTGGGAGAGTAGGCTAAACGAAAATGCTTAATGGTTGGTGTAGAGAATGTTGACCAATTTTGCTTATGAATGGGTAGATTTGGGTTATTTCTCTCTCTAACAGGTCAAACTGGTATAATAGAAAGAAAACATTGAAAGGAAATGGGTCAAAAGACGCCCAAAGTGTATTTTAATGCATAAGACCTACAAAATTATCTTATTGAACAGCTATACTATTACTGAAACGATATGATTCTATAAACATATTTGGCACACTAATTATTTCAAAAAATATATATTTTTGGATACAAGGTGTTTCAAAGTAACGCGAACCGGTTAGTGTCGTCGGCCTGTACAAAAATTACCTCTTGGACCCATTACCCATGTCGATTTAACCAGTGTTATGCATGGAAAAATCTTGGTATAACTTCATACCAACTTTCACATGTGTATTCATGGCTGTAAAAATAGTTACTCATTCTTTTTTTAGTTTTATAAAGATATGGTCAAGGAAAACATTACTACATATGTTAAGAACTACTTGCATGATTTCTTGCAGGTTACCCAGTCTACCACTCAATGTATGATGACTTTGTCTGGATGAGCAAGTTTGGTGACCCAATGTTTCGGAGACATGTAGCAGGTATTTTGTATGCATTTCAATATTAAAGCATTTGAACTTTAAGGCTTCCCAATAATTAGTTTATAATGACTTGACAGGTGCCAAAACGGGCAGATATAAATGGGTCAAACAGGTCAATTTTTGGTCTGGTTCAAACTGAAGTGGGTCGGGTTGATTCAAAACACTTTTTGCCCAAATTTTTACAAAAAAAAAGTGTCTAACTTTTCTTGATAAAATGACTTAGGGGCCTTAATGCATTGGAAATACACTATGCAACTATTGATTTTCCTTTTAAGCTAATTTTTTTTATTTTACCCACCTAACCGTTTGAGATAAAACACAGACTATACATATACATAAGCAAAATTGCCACCTAAGATTTAAATTTGTTACCATAGTGCTTATGGAGATTATTTGAATCTCAGAAGTAACAATATAAGTTATTGTTACTTACAGAAACAAATAATAGTTATACTGTTTTTGTCTAACCATTGAAATCCGAATATTTAATAACAGCTTCAAGCATTTGGGGTTTAGTAGCTCTTCAGCTTGCAGATGAAGAAATATTGCCTTTTAATTATTCTTCCTATGTATATGAGCTTCAGGTATGTTCATAGATCTGAGGCAACAGGTTATATAAATATTTTGTGGCGAAATAAACTTAAAAGCATAACTATGTGTCTATGCATCTCAATATATTCCATTATTAATACAGAAAAGTGCAGAAGACTTGGACACCGAATTACCAGCGAAGAGCATAAGCCTCGTTCCCTTGTTCAAATCTATTGAAAAAATGAAAAATGCAGTCATAAAAATAAATCATGAAATCAAGGTATCACTTCAGTTTCTATCTTGGGATAAGGTATTCATAGGCCATCAAGTTTTGATAGAATTTCATTAAGGCGTCCAACTACTAAAACCATTTTAGAGGCTACCCTAGTATCAATTTCTTCTCGTTTACACCAATTTCTCGTAAAAACTTATAAACAAATTTATGAAAGCACAAAATATCAATAATTAAACGTTTTGTCACATCTGAAGTTATAAAAAAGCCATAAATGCCCATGAATCTAATCATGTATTCTTTTAAAATCCATTTATAGTCTATTCTCTTGAGTAGATTCATCAACATTTTTTTCATTTCATACAACTCTAGACGAGCCAAATAAATCTTCAAATTTAGGGGTATTTTGCCATTTTACAAATTCCATACTTTGCTAGCTCCTAAACTAATATAAGTTACTGGGTCCCCTTGATTAAAAATTTCAATACTTGGGTAGCCGGTGTATACCTTATCCCAAATATTCTTGTGCAACTGTATAACCATGTAATTCCAGGGAATAAAAGAAAACAAAGGTTGGGCATTCATGTGGAAAAATCAACCTTGGAAACTAAGAGAAATGAATGACAGACTGATGATGGCAGAACGAGCACTTACAGATAGGGAAGGACTCCCAGGAAGACCTTGGTATAAGCATCTGGTATGATTTTGATCTGCCTGTATATTGAATAATGTTTTTTTTTCTGCAGCGAACTAATGCATCAACGGAAGTAAACTACTTCAAATCAATATCTTACTTGCACACCAACCCCCTTAGACTGAACAAATAAAATATAAATAAATCTTTCTATCCTGTTCTCTACCAAACAGCAGATGCAACACATTATCTAATGAAAATTTTGTCTACACCAGATTTATGCTCCATCAAAGCACAATGATTATGGATCTAAATGCTTCCCGGGAATAGATGATGCAGTTGAAAATGCAAAGAGCCTCAACACTGACGATTCATGGCATTTAGTACAGCATGAAATTTGGAGAGTTTCTAGGGTAGTCACACAGGCATCACTAGTTCTTCATGGTGAACTAACATAATAGTTTACTAGATTATTTTCAGGACTCAAGAGGCTTTAAATATGTTATGTCAGTAAAAATTTCAATTTTCAAACTTTTACTGTAGGTATAACTTTCTCCTACAGTTTCGTCTTACATCTGTCTTCAGATAAAGAGAAGGATGTAAACAATTTGCCAAACATGCATGATTGAAGAAGTAATAAATGCATGAGTCATGTGACGCTTTACCATCATTGCTTGTGTGAAGTCCAAATGGCATGACAATCATTTGATACCTGTCTAGGATGTTCATACACCAGCTAAATTATAAATAAAAATAAAGAGATATTGAAAAAGGATCCGCTATTAAGTTAAAACATGTGAGAAAAAAAAAGTTTATCTACACACTAACAATCTTATGGTCAAAGGCAATGTTTTAAAAACCAAACCGGACATCTAACCGATCATTTTACTGGTTCAACCGGTTGGACCAGTTCAACCAGTCTCTAAAACCGGAAGATTTTAAGTTTTATTTATATATTTTAAAGCAGTCAGATTCACAATAAAGGTTAGCTAAACAAGCATAGATCACAAAATTCAGATGCACAAAAGCTATTTTCTTACACATCTTAAGTTCTACACCTATAGAATGCCTTTTAGTAAAACATGTCTTATATTTAATTGAGAACCCATCCCATATCCGCTGCAACATGTTTTCTTTAAATTCCTCCCTCTCAAACTGGTTGTACACAACAAGTTTTTGCCACACACAACAATTGTGACTTTTATGCCCCTAGAGCCCCACTATCTTTTATTCTCATCCATATATTCAAGGGTATGATGGTCAAAACAACAACTAATTGTTGTGTATGGTAAAAATCTGTTGTGTACAGATCATCTCCCATTTGAAAAGCAATATTTCATTCACAAAACCGGTTCATTGCGAGCCAACCGGTTTCCGGTTTATATGGTTCTAATAAAACTATCCAGTTTGTTGGCGAGCGGTTTAGCCGTTCTTGTTGAGTCGTTGACTGGACTGGTTCCCGGTTTAACCGGTTCGACGGGCCGGTCCGGTCCAGTTTTCAAAACAGTGGTCAAAGGAGTGACTGGAGTTGACATCTTCTTGAGTACATATGAAGTAGACCAGCAATTGGAGAGATTCAAAATTCTTAACATCAATATATGTGTATGTGTGTAAATTTACACTCACACACATATGTATGTATGTATGCATATACGCTTCTACATGCACACAATCAGTGAACAAGTGATGTCATTACCAGCAAAGCAAAACTTTACATATTACAAAAATAAAGCAAGGGAATGACGGTATAAGCTATCAATCACTATAATGGATACATGAGCTGAAAACCTTGATGGTAAGCAAACCATTAAAAACTAAATAATATATAAAGTTATTATAGTACAGAGAAAAGTTTAGGCAGAGGACTATTGCTAAATATATGTACAACTAGGCACCGCTATAAATACATAGCTTACTTCCAAACCTTGACAGTGCCATCTCTGCTGCTTGATAACAGTAGTCTCTGGTTCAATTTGACAGAAGCCAGAGAGAGGATAGAGTCACGGTGACAGCCACCTGTGTCAGTGGCGGCGGCAGCAAGAACTGCTTTGCTAGTCGGCCTAGTTGCTAAAGGTCGTCTCTTTGCCTCCTATTGTGAAGAATCAAAAGTTCATGTCAGTCTTACTATACATCTTTTTGTTTAATTAATATATTTCAATAACAAACTTTACATACACATCGCTTTAACTTCTATTGTGAGGCAACTAAGTTGCTCTATATACAATATTAGGGTTAAGCAAGAATAACTGAATAAATTAACCAAAATAAGGGAAATAGATCAAATTAAATCGCTCTGATTGACAACTTATATAACCATAATTAACAGGATTTTCTAACTTGTGCCTTCAGGGCACATATTAGAGTGCATTCTGCACCCTCCAGATTTTTGGAAATGAAAATGCACATTAATATCCTAGAAAAACTTAACCTAAAATAGGCTAGCTGTCACAATGATTAAACTCCAAACATCTTACCTACTCTGGTCATCCATACACAGTGAAATAAAACCACCAAAGAATTATGTATCCCTACTTATTTCTTCATTTTTCGGAGGGGAAGGGGTTTTTCAGGAAAAAGGATGACAGACCTGCACGATTTGCACCCCAAAACTGGACTTTGTTTCATAAAACTCGTCATTTCCAACTCCCTTAATAGATGGACCACAGATGCAATAAGTTCGCTCAGGGCTGCATTAATGAAGAAGCAAAGATCGGTATTAAAAATAATTTTGATGAGACAACTAGAAGGATAAAGGGGGAGGAAAAGACCTGCAGTGATCCCATCGACGAATTTTTAAGTCGGTGCCGCCAGTTAAGAGATCTCCTCCAGGTAATGGGAGCAACGAACGGATTCCAGGTGAACGGGGAGGAGGTTCATTTAGCTCATCTACTCTGTACTTAAAATTTACACTCCTTCGGGAATCTAATTTAGTATTCGTCTTGCTAGATGGTCTGGCCAAGGCCCAAGGCAGGTCAGATAGCTCAGCATCACCTTCATTATTTGCCACCCTCAATACCTGAAACAAGTTAAGATATATTTTTTTCTTTAAAAGGAAGTTTGGCCATATATTAAGATGCTTTTCCCAAATATTAGCAATTCACTTTTCTTATTCTCGAACTCTCTCTGATACCTGTTGATCGATTGGTCCATTGTCGTTATTAACCTCAAAGCGGCTAAGATTTGAGGACTACAATGACAAATTATTCCAACTCTAGAAAGTAAATTTATCACCTAAGATATAGGTTACAACAAGGGGACCTTCGGATTTCTGTTTCAGAATTGTCTATCTGGAAATTGTGACTTGGTCCCAATAATTAAAAAGAAATTAATGCTTGGATAAACAGATCATTCTTCTTACCTGTTATGTCTTTTTGATTATCAAAGCACTAAAAAAATTTACCTATTTACCTCTAGTTTGTTTTTTGAAAGGATTTACCCCTTCTTTTAACCTAATTTGAGAGACATTGTCTCCCATATCACAAAGCGTTTCTCCTTTTTTTCACAAAGATATCTTTTTTAGTTGTTTCATACATTAATTCCTTAAAGTTTTCCAAGCACTCGGACATTTTATTATCTTAGTATTACAACTTCAAACAAAAAGCAACTCTTTTCTATAGTCCATTATACTACAGCTGATTATCTTAATCACAATTATTTATTCAATATCACACAATCAATTCAAAAAACTACTCTAAACATCCCTCAAAACATTCGGTAAACTTATGCAAATTAACTTATCACTGAAGGCCAAATGTATGTACCGTACCTGGTGACAACTTCCATTTTCTGCATTCCACAGAGAAACTTCATTACATCCAGCTGCAACATATACAAGGGGCCTCACTGTTGCAGATATTGAGCTACTCTGAGGAGGAACAAAAAGACACATATCCGCTATAGGGCATGCAACAGAGTAGTGCCATGAGTTAACAGGTATACCAAATCTAAGATCCCATAATGTAAGAACACCCCTAGAAGAACCAGAGACAAACCAATTCCCACATGGACTTGCCACAAGAGCAGAAACATATCCCTCCTCAGGAATCACTTTTGTATTCCATGAATCCAGATTCCCTCTAGTATCACATAAATGAATGCCGCAATTCTGGGTGCTGTAAAGAATCATTTTACCATCATCACCACCTGAAGAGTAGTTTAAAAGGGTAAGAATCGCACCTTCTCCAATATTATTCTTTTTAACATCAGCAATTCCAGAATATTTCTCTACAACACTTCCGAGTCCTCGAGAGATGTAATCAACTGAAAACATATGAATCGTGCTATCAGAAGCTCCAACAACAACTTGAGCAGAGCCGTGGAGCATTGTAGCACAGAGGGCCCGACTTCCATCTAGACAATAAGTCAGCCTAGACCTAAACGAGATGTCTTTCTCCAACTTCCTAGAATCCCAAACCTTAACAGTCGAATCATCAGATGCTGTAATGAAAAAGCTATGGTCGGTTGAAACAGCTATGTCGTTGACAGCAGAACGATGTTCTTGGAGGTGCGCAACCAACACGCCACGAGGCCGCCACCCAGAATCAGGAATTACAGGGGTCCCAGCAAAAGATGGCAATCCAGATATCTCGGTAGGAGGAGAATTATCGTCGACTACAACCGAGCTCCCTTTTAAAGAACTCGAGACTCCTAATTCTTGAAATTTGTTGCTGACATGGACTGTTTGATCCAATTCTCTATCTTCCAACTCATGTACCACTCTGTGAAATTGAGGAGGAACTGAACTAGCCAAAGTAAATGCTTTGTTAACAGAACCAGAACCCAAAGCGTCGTGTGTTGATGAAGATTCTGGTGCAGATGGAGCATTTCCCGCTGCTTTCTTGTTATCGTATTTAAAATAGTACAACGGTATACCTTCTGAAGATTTATCACCGATTAAACTGTTTGCACCACTTATTTGTGGGGACATAAACCCAGAAAACTTCAACTTATCTGAAAATAACGGATCCAAAATATCAACTGACCCAGAAGCAGTACGAGCAAAGCTTCCCATGGCTCTCAACTTAGCCTCAACATCATTTTCACCAAGACCAAACGACTGCATGGTGCTGGTAACAGGTTTATGATCTTGAAGATCAGGTCGTCGATCAGTGTTCCACATTTTCATTTGATCCAACTCTCGAACACCTTTCTGGTACATCTCATCATTTTCTGATTGTTTAGACTGCGCAGATGAGTTGTACCATATCTTCCTTTGTCTTTCTAACATGTCAGAACTCCTGTTGCTCTCCAAGATTTGGTAAAAAACCTGTCTTGTGACTGGCGGCTTTAAACATGAAAAAAGAGCTTTTTCAGAAGCTAAGGAAGCTGGTTGTCTACGAAGGAAAGGGCGAATAAGCGGGACAAGGAACACATAAGAATCAACAGCACCTAGTGTTTCACTACTTGCTGCTATGAAGGTTACTGCTGACCTTCTTACCCATTGACTTGGGTAACATAAAAGTGGGAAAGTGTGTTCGATCATTTCAAGAAGTATTCTTTTCCTTAAGAAACCACTCGTACACAGAATAGCCAAGCAATCTAATGCATTGACTATTACGCCCTCCGTTGAATCACCTAACGCTTGTTCAAGATATGGTAGAAGATACTCCTCGACACTCCGTTGACCAACAAAGAAGCAAACATAAATTATCTGGCGGTAGAAAACAGATCTTAAAAGTTCATCCTGGTCGTTAAGGAATGCAGGAAGGATAGGTAATAAAAAGTCATTACTCTGCCTTTGACCGAAAAACCAGCAAAGATTACCGACATCCTGTAATAATGCTCTCCTAATATTTGGTGTTTGTTTTGGACCCATTACAAGTTCTTGAATAACCTCAGCTATGGATTTTCTCAACTGTGCCAGCTGTGCATCATTTTTTCCAGTTATTTTTTGCGATTTCTGCCCTGAACTTAGATCATTGAGAACTCCTGCTTCTGTTAAGCTTATTGAGTGAATTAAAAAGCCATAAGCAGTTAGGGCAAGCTTAGAGATATTACTCGCGTAGCAAATCCGCACACTTTCCTCGGGATCATCAGGAAGCATGGAAAGCATGGGAAGAATATACTCCGGAAATATTTTTGCATCGCTTGGAGGAAAATCCCGAACCAAAGGAAGAATGTCACATAAAGTCTCCAAGGCTGCTGCTCGAACAATTGCAGATGAATCTGAAAGCATCGCGATTACGTATGGAAGCACACGCTGTAACCGATCCTCGTCATCTATATATAACGAGCATGATTTTAATAAAAGCACCGCACTCCTTCTTAATTGAGGCATTTTGACATTTCGTATACAAGAACAGAGCAGTGAAGCAATCAAAACCATCCCTTCACAGCTTGTATTATCCTGTGGTAAAGGTAAAAAAGGCATTCCAAAAGTATCTGACTGATTGTCATAATCAGACATCAAGGAGTTCAAGTCGCTCATTGTGATCTCTCTTAGAAATGGGTGGTGATTCCTCTTAAATACATTGGAGATTGTTTGAAGTAGCTTTCCCTGCTTGTGATTCTGAGAATTTTCAGAAAGAATAGCATCTTCCACTTTCGGTTTCACATCAATCTCCTCCCCTGCTCTGTTGCTTAACATTTGTTTAAGTATTTCAGGGAACGAAATCTGGCACATTGCTACCTGTATACAAAGTTTTTTCCAAAAAAAAGAGCAACAAACATTTTACAGTCTGGTAAAATGGCGATTTTGCTCTTTGAAGTTTAAAACCTGGATATTTCTTACCCGAGAATCAGGATTGATAGGATTCAAATTTGAGTATAAGTTATGCAGGAACGGGGAAAAGTAGCTTGGAAGAACAACACCTGCATAGCTCTGAAGGTAGCTCTCAGCAGAACAACGGGAATCAGGATCAAGCTGAATCATATGAAGAATCATTTTGCGGATTCCTGAATCTGGAATCTGCACCATATAGTTATATTAAGCAATAAACTTCTATACGACCAAACATCCATTAAATTTAGATTTAATGTTATTAAGAGAAAGAACAGAAGAAATATGAGGAAAAAAGAACAATAGTCCAAGATAGCAAAAAGTGTACCTTCTCTAAATGTTGACTAGGATCAAATTGGCCCCTTCGATATGCAAGTAGTTGTGATAGTTCAAAGAGGGGTTGACCCTCTAGAAAAAGTTCTGCAATGACGCACCTAAAGCAAGAAGTAGATAAGTGCTTGTAAGGGGGGCAAACTCTCATGATAAAGATTATTGTTAGAGCCATATAGACGATTAAAGTACTTTCACTTCAGCAATCTGGTTTTTAATATAATTTAATTTCAATATATACAAGATGAGGTTGAAGAGTTTTGATCCATTGATTTCACATCCCCAGGTTTACAGACACATTGGGAAAAGTTGCACACTGTAACTATAATATATGGGTTGCATTCCAACTAAGATTTCATTGCTTTATAAGGTTAGCATGATTATCTGCATATACCAACAATCAAAAACTCAAAAAAATTAAAAAGAAAAACAAAAGGCTTACCCAACTGCAAAGATGTCCATTGATGGCCTCAGAGGTGCATCTTGCGCAACTTGATTCTCACCTCCATGCTCATAAAATCTCTAAACATCAATGATAAAGTCAGCAAATCCTATAGCTACAAGTATATTAGGAACAGTAAGGAAATACATATACAAACGAGTACTGGTTATAAATATAATTATTATTGTCAGTTCTAATTTATCTAGTTCCGGTTGCAGCATCTTTTATATGTAGATTATAGACAAATGAAATGTTGATCAAAACAAGCTAAAAAAGTAATGTTGCAACATTCACCAGGGTAAAACTTTCTTAAGATCTCCATCAATCAATTATAACTATTATAAGACATGAGCTCTGACAAGTAATAAATTCTAAAGATCACAAGCTTTTCATTTACCTCAATTCCGAAAACCTTATCAAAATATTATAAAATATCTCCCTTTGTATCCAACACACAAACGCGTGTGCCCGTATATACCCCAAGTAATGGGAGTACCACAAGACATTTAAAAGCTTATAGATGAAATGCAGAGAGTAGGCTAGGGCATTTATAAGGTAAAGGGATATGTACATTCATAAAAATCAATGTAAAATGAAGAAGCAAAGGGGATAGAAGAAAAGTAAACTCACCTCTGGTGCAAGATAACAACGTCTCCTTCCACCGGTATCAAAGAAAAATGAGAAATCAGAGGGATCATCATGAGGAATGTAGGTAGGTTTAAACGATGCAAAGTCAGCAAGGTAAAGCCAGTTCCAAGAAGTAACCAGCACATTCTCACATTTTATATCACCTGCAGAAGTAATTAAACTACACCACTGACCACATAGACAATATATAAGAACTAAAATATAAATAAACGCATAAAAATCAATGAGCTCACCATGACAAACTCCATTGTCATGACTCTGTTTCATTGCATACAGCAACTACATAATAAGAAACATCAGAAAACCGAGCCCTGTACTCTTTTGGTACCAATGAAATCATCCATTATCATGATTAATTAATACAAAAAAGGCAAACCTGAAAAGCCAGCCATTTCTTCTCAACAAGACTTAGGAAAGGCCGTGTACTCAGTCTATCATGAAGGTTGTTGAAGAAGTATTGCCTCAACAAGTAGGCAGCTTTATCAGTCTCAAGCCAAAACTGCAATATATGATATTCTTATAGTTTTTCTTCCTAAATAAGAACATTTACGAATAAAAAAATTCATGTAAGCTCCTTTGTGTGTCCTCCTTAACTATTATCAGAGCCATCAACCAAAAACAGGGTTAACAGAAACACATGCAACAAGCTCAAATCTGGCGATAATTGGCCCAACATACAGAAAAATACATGCCGCCAATCAACAGAAGATTCTAGAAACTAAACCGTTTTTAGCCTAAACCAACTCATTTACAATAAAAGGTTTGTTGTGTAAAGATTAAGAACTACTAATAACTTATTACAACCAATGAATTTAAACTCATTTACAATAAAAGGTTTGTTGTGTAAAGATTAAGAACTACTAATAACTTATTACAACCAATGAATTTGAACAACAAATTCTTTTAGGTACTTCAAAGATGGAAATAGGGAGTTTAAGTGGGCCCACCCCGCTGCTGATAGGAAGATAGGAAACAATAGAGGAAGTGGCTTAATTTGAGATTGTTCTACCTTACATCAAGTTATGTTAGGCCAACATCCTTACTACCGATTTTATCCATGCGACAAATTATTTATGGTTTTACTGCTTAGCTCTCCTGTCCTAGGATAGAGATAAGTTGTCTGCCATTCGTGGTCTCAGTCTAATAAATCACTAAGTCACCAAGAGCCTAAATGGTGTTTTTGGCCTGTTCTCCATGATGGATCATCCTGAGAGTGAAATTTACCCCCTTATTTACCCAGCAAATGAAATGGCTCATTCAGGCAAATACTTACATCCCTTTTTAATAGCAGTTCCTTTCAATCTCTTGTGTTCAAATATTGCAATCTAAAAACTTTAACCAATTATAAGAGCAATGTCTACAATGCAACAGAAAAGAAAATTCCACATCAACTCCACATTTACCATAGAAAAAGCGTTAGTCAACCTGAAATGCATGATAATATAAGCAATCCTACCTCACCCTTATGTGTCCCTAGGATTCGACAAAAAGATCTTAAATGTACCCTCTGAAACTAAGGGGTTGTTTGTTAAAACAGAATGATTAAGTACCGAATAGTTCTATGGCCTGAAATAAGGGTTCTGAATGAACAATCTGAATGACACAAATTACCATTTTAACCTTAATAGTGATTTATTATATTATGAGATATGATTGATTAATAAGGCAACGTGTGAAAGAAGAGGGATTAGGGTAAAATACTTTGTGCTTAATGATTCAGAATGTACGTTAAGGTAGAATGACTCAACAATGTTCTTCTGTTTCATTCAGCACAATCTTCATTCAGAGGCTGCAATCAAATGCGTTGAGCGTTGAATGGTTCCATTCAGCAACAAACAAACAGCCCCTAAGCCTGAAGAGTTAACTGGGCAATACTGCAAGCCATCCTAAGAAGCATTCTTCAACTTATCAGTTATGGTACTATAAGCATTCTAGGAAATTCTTCTATCTGCCGTTTGTTTTAGGGATAAAATAACATTTCAAATCATAAATTTATGTTATATCTGGCTAGACTGTTGAGATACTAACCATATTATAAAGACAATGAACCAAGCTCCAGATCATGAATATATGATACTAGAAGCAATCCAATTTTGGATCTGGGATACATCAAGCATTCTTCGTCAATCTTCCAGTGGTAAGAGTTTCATCTTCAAATTTTATCTATTTTTCCACAATAAACCCCTGATGAAGCTAAAAGGCAATTATATGTCCGTTCCAAAAGAGTATTCACTTTTTGTTGCAGCTTGTTATGAAACTTTATTGTGGCTTTTATTGCAAATTCTATGCCCACGTCAATTTACTTATGGCACTTGGCACAAAGTGGCGTGATTAGCAGCTCTAGCTATTGTAATTTGTAAACGGGACTATGTTCCTAAACAGCCAAAGAACACTTTGCTTAGTGAAGTGAACTCAAGTGTTTTTCTGCTAGTTTTCTATTGCAAGTCTATATGAAAAGAAAACAAAATGACTGTATCAAATTTTGCCATTCCTAAAAGTAACTCATTTGACACCGATCCTTAAAATATTGTTTTCTTGGGATAGTGATCGAGTCTATGTTACAATACAGTACCTGAACTTCACAATAGTGATCATATTTCAAACCCCTAACATCCAAAAATTATAAAACTATCAATTCTTTAAATTCTCATAACTCTTCCTACCAATTCACATAGCATATCAAATAAAAAAATGTAATTTGAGAAACCTGGAATGGCCAAACATGAGGGTTCTCCATACGGCTAAAGATCTCACGAATCTGAGACAATCGTCGCTCATAATCCCGAAGATCAATCGAGTCACCACGCTTAAAATACACCTTGACTAAAACCAATCCTTCGTCATGCTTACACTGTATGGATTTCAGAAACCGTGATCTTCCCAAAACCTCTTTCAGTACCAAGTTGTACGAAGAAGGTAGGTCGTGGAGGTAATACTCCGTCGCTGAAGCTTGCGTCGTCCGTGCTATCTTGTTTCCCATAGTTTAATCGAATCCAGAGCGTAATTCACCGATTCAATGCGAATTATGGTACTAGGGTTTCAGAGTGAGTGAGAATGTTGTGTTTAAATAGCGAAGCTGATTAAATTCTACATGATTCAGGTGGTTTAGACGGTGTCGGTGAAGAAGAATGGAGGTTTGATCGATCGGAGAGGTGAGAGGCAAGCAATCGGAGATGATGAATTGGAAGTCGGGGAACGGAGGAAGGGGATGACGGAATGTGCAAATGGGAGTTCCGTGGTCGTCGTTAGCTGCGTGTTGTTTGTAACAGAAGATTTCATCGCCAAATACGAGGATGCGTAAAAAAATCTTATTATATATCTATAAATTTCAAAAAATATTAATAAGATAATATTTATCTTTAATTTTTAATTTATATTAAAAGAATTAGCTTATAATATAATTAAATTATTTTAAAATATTTTTACTAATCAAAAATTCAGAACCATCTATTTCATAAATGACTTCAAATCATTTTTGAAATATTTTTAATTTTTTCTCACTAATCATCTCTTTTTATTTCCTAAAATAGCTAACAATTAAGGAATTTCTTATGTTAAAAGTTTTAAACCGTGAAATTTTAAGATGAGCGTGAATTTTAAGTAAAAACGGTTACTCGTCTTCTTAATCAGATCTCATGTCATTCAAAATGATTCTTCAACAAAACGTAATTCTTGATTCAACTATTATCACAAATCTATTGGGCAATTTTCACCAATAACTATGAGATCTCATGTCAATTCATAATTTCACTAACAATTATCAACGCAAATATGTAATTATATCAATTGTTTCTTCATTTTCCGGTTTTTGTGAATGTTTTTTAATTTGTTGACGATATATGGATTTATTATATGTTTAAGAATTCACACCATAAATGTTTAAAACTTACATCAACAATCCACGTGTTTATGCATAGGGTATTAACCTTGTTTTTACTTAATAGATTATTTAAAGGTTAAAGTTGCATAACAACTATGACGTTTCCCTAATATTTCATTATGGTACATAAAGTTTTTTTTATACATCTGTTTGTATGTTTACAAAAAAGTGTTATTAGTACAATTTCTTAACCTCCGTCTTGTTCATTAGGTTAACAGAACAAGCCAGCCTTTCACTCAAATTTTTTGCTCCACATATTTATCATTAATCTTTTTTTTTGTAAATAATCTTTTTAGCTTTCAATATACACCAATTTCAAGAAGTTTCATTAATTATAGACCAATAAATCGTTAATTAAATTCTGGTATGTCCCAAACTAATTCATTCAGCACTCTTTTTTTTATGATTCGACTCAATAAAAAACTCGATTTTTTGTAGTTTTTTGCATTAGTTTATATACAACCCGATTACCTTTCTGGCTTTCTGTAGGCTAAACAATCATAACTTTTTATCAATGGAAAATTTCATATATATGCTTGCAAAACTTCTTAATTACATATATATATATATATATATATATATATATATATATATATATATATGTGAGGATTATTTTAAGAATAAAAAAAATAGATAAGAATGTGAGACAAAATCAAACTTTT
>JAUEJL010093663.1:0-13950 GCA_032274825.1 Drosophyllum lusitanicum
CCGACTTAAGTCACGCCTTGTGAAACGTCGTGACCTCGCCATGCTTCCAAAGCTTGAGACTTGACCTTTCCGCCTCGCCACGCCACGCCTCGTGTTATTTAGATCCTTGACTGCAATTCTACTTTAACCACGGTCATTTTTAATATTAAACATAAAAATACCCCCTATAATTATTGACTCCATGTTTTTGGTAAAAATGAAAATAAAATCTCAGAAATAGCTGTAAAATTTTTGTGGCAAAATTTTATTAAGGGTGTGAAATATATGTGGACTTGTTAAATTTCATGAGTTTAAATAAAGGATATGTTTTAAAAGGGGTAAAAGTGTCATTTTATAAAATAAAGATAATATTAATTATATTTTTATTAAATGGTGTTTTTTATCTCATAGTAATTTTGAGACGGATGAAATAATAATTATATAAGTAAACGGGTTAAATGGGTCAACTTTGGGTTTATCGGGTTGACCTGGACCTGATCCAAAAAATTTTGTTTTATTTTCGTATCGACCCATTATTGACCCACTTTGTTTTCGTGTCGGGTTCGTCTTAACCTACATCAGATTAGATTCATGTTAAGTTTCTGATCGTATCAAGAATTACTAGCCCTAGTTTGTACTTGGTAGTAAAGAGCGAAAATATCAAAATGATTGAACACATAAGTGAAGAGGCTACTAAGTGGACCCACGAAAAAGTTTAGGGGTTGTACAAAATTGTTCCCCATAATATACGCAAGATTTAAAAAAAATCTAAAAAGTATAATTTCTCACTACCAACCTCTACTTTTTAAAACAAAATTGCCAATGAAACCCCACAATTAAAGATTTCATTAAAGTAATATATCAAAATAAATAAACTTAAAACAAACAATAAATTAAGAATTATTTGTTTAATGATTACTATCCTAATTCTATTTGTTTTATTATAACCTGCAAAGAAAGGACAAATAAGTGGAGTGGAGGAGAAATTAATAAATTAACAAATGATAGATAATTATAAATTGATTAGAGAAATTGGCTAATTGCTTTATTTTTGAAAAGCCAAAAGATAAAAAGTGGGTCTAAATGTATAATGCGAATGCAAGTCTAGAGAGAAAAAAGAGTCAACGACTCAAAAGTCCAATAGTCAATAGATAAAGGCAAAGGCTTCTATCGGCTTATCTTTACACTCTTTTTTTTTTATCTAAATGTCAAATTAACTACACATTTCTCTTCTCTTTTATCTAAATATCTATTATAATCTATTTTAAACTAACTCATTCTTTTCTCCACTCTCTCTCTCTTACTCAAATACTTTAGAAATAAGCATTTGAAAAAAAAGAAAAGGTTTCGGGTGTCGTTTGTAACATCCTCGTTTCCAGCATAGTGGTAATCGAGTCGGTGATAAGTTATTTATAATTGCTTACGTGTTTAATTATTATAGTTTGTTATTAAAATAAATAATCGAGTGGTCTGTTATTAGAGATAAAAATATATGTTTTATATCGCATGTGTTTATGGTATCAATGAATTCGTTTTTAAACAAATAATACCTCGTTAGTTGTTAATTAATTGTGTTAGACTGCTTAATTGATTTACTGTATGTCAGAAAGCAGTATAGTGTACTGTGATTGGGTGGGTCGATTTATATGAACCGACCTTGGCACCTCCTCTTCATTTTATACTTATCTTCATTAGTGTTTATGTGTGTGCTCTCCATTTTCTTGAAGATTAATTAGTTCCAGCCCTTGATTTCTTGTTAGTTGGAGTTGTATTGCTTCCTATTTGAAGGTAAGCATTGTTCTTGATGTGTTCTTGCTTAGAAACATAAACTTGAATTCTTGGTTTCATGTACAATTTGGTATTATGATGAAATTGAAGGTAGTTTTGTGTTTGGTTGTAAGTTTATGCTCATATGGTATAATTTTCATGTTCAATTTCTATGTTTTGTTTGATAATTATAAATTGATTAGAGAAATTGGCTAGTTGCTTTATTTTTGAAAAGCCAAAAGATAAAAAGTGGGTCTAAATGTATAATGCACATGCAAGTCTAGAGATAAAAAAGAGTCAACGAGTCAAAAGTCCAATAGTCAATAGATTAAGGCAAAGGCTTGTATCGGCTTACTTTTACACTCTTTTTTTATCTAAATGTCAAATTAACGACACATTATTTTTTTCTTCTCTTTTTCTATTTTATCTAAATACCATCTAGTATAGTATATTCTAAACTAACTCATTCTTTTCTCCACTCTCTCTTTCTTACTCAATACTTTAGAAATAGGCATTTGAAAAAAAAAAGAAAAGGTTTCGGGTGTCGTTTGTAACATCCTCGTTTCCGGCATAGCGGTAATCGAGTCGGTGGTAAGTTATTTATAATTGCTTACGTGTTTAATTATTATAGTTTGTTGGTTATTAAAATAAATAATCGAGTGACGTGTTATTAGTGATAAAAATATATGTTTTATATCGCATGTGTTTATGGTATCAATGAATTTGTTTTTAAACGAGGGTCACAAATAATACCTCGTTAGTTGTTAATTAATTGTGTTAGACTGCTTAATTGATTTACTGTATGTCAGAAAGCAGTATAGTGTACTGTGATTGGGTGGGTCGATTTATATGAACCGACCTTGGCACCTCCTCTTCATTTTATACTTATCTTCATTAGTGTTTATGTGTGTGCTCTCCATTTTCTTGAAGATTAATTAGTTCCAGCCCTTGATTTCTTGTTAGTTGGAGTTGTATTGCTTCCTATTTGAAGCTAAGTATTGTTCTTGATGTGTTCTTGCTTAGAAACATAAACTTGAATTCTTGGGTTCATGTAAAATTTGGTATTATGACGAAATTGAAGGTAGTTGTGTGTTTGGTTGTAAGTTTATGTTGATATGGTATAAATTTCATGTTCAACTATGTTTTCTTTGATTGAGCTTAAAGCTCAATTAATGGATGTTGAAGGTGAAGATGGGTTTTCTTGAATTTGAAGGATTTGACGATTTAATGACTTTTTGTTGTTGTTTTACATGTTATTTGAAGTTTCTATTGTTATAGAACTACTAGAAGTGAACTGCTAGAAGTGGACTTCCTATGCGACTTGAAATGACGAGGCCCGACTTAGGGAATCCGACTTATACTATCCGACTTGTGGTGCGACTTGGGATCTTCCTAGGTTTGACTTTTGTGTGTGCTGTCACGACGCAACGTGACTCGTCAGTGTTCAGGACGTGACGCGTCTGGGAGTTTTCTGTTTTAAGACTTTTGATTTGTTGTTCAATCGTATTGCATACTATACATGTCTTTATTATGTGATTCTTACATGTTGTCTATAGTTATCATTGATATAAATATATATGTACATATATTTATGAATCGAAGATTGATTTTGTTCTTGTGTTCTTAGGAAACGCGAAGACTCAATGAGATTAGATACTGAGTGGACGATTGAGAAGCAAAGTGAGTGGACGTTAACTCACGGATGACATTAGTTGTAACTGACATGCTTACATGGAATTGTTATGATTGATGCTTTGATAGACTGTTTAGTCTGATGATGATGATGATTGATTAACCGGTTATGTGTTATTAATTGTCGAGTCCAAGATATGTGTACATGGTTTGTGATAGAGGTCAGCTATGCATGGAATTCGGCTGGGCTTGTTTGCTATTGGCTGAACAGTTTTAGACCTTCTGATGCATTCGTTGCAACGGAAGAGGTTTAACTGTGCCAAGTAGCAAAGGGCTATCGGTAAACGTTTGCTTTGGCCCACATTGGTTGTAGGTTCTATGCCGAACCGCCAGTCCTCTAGATTTATGTGATTACTTGATTCTGTTGTTATCGTATTGGTTGTTGCTGATGTTTGTTTGCGGTTTTTACCTCCATTCACTTAGCTTTGTGCTAATTTCCCACCTTTAACCCATTTTGTAGGTTGGGGTAAGCACGGTTGTTTATATGAGAGTTCGTTGTTTGGGGGAAAGTTTGACCATCGCTCTGATATTATTTTTAAATGATGAGCCATCTTTTGTAAACTTTTGTAACATGAAACGATATACTGTGTATTTTGTATCCGTATATATTTTATTTGTGGGTGTTATTGTTTATTATTTTATAGCAATGCTTCCGCCGTGTATTAAAAAATGGCTTGAGATTTACGGTGTTACATCGTTGGGTGTAAGGAGCCGAGTGACGGACCCGGAGAGGGTAGCATACTGGTGTTCCTCGCCTACTCGAGGAAACAGAATGGTTACCCGAGCCCTTCGGTGTAGCCTTACCGGTGGACTTAGGAGCCAAGTTGTTTCCTACTTCAAACATAGATAAAGAAAAGTGATAGGTTTGCGCTTTTCTTCCTGCTTTGCCTTCGTATTGAGAAGCCCTAGTGGCAACCTTCAAACTGAGAACAGGAGCAAACCTTGTCTTCAAATCAAAAAGCCCCTTGTTCATGCTATCCTACTTCAATCAAGAATTAAAATCACGAAGCTTTGATTTGAAATCGGTAACATCCTTGCCGATCATTAGCCCACAGTTGCTTAGTTAACTCTACTTAATTAGCTTTATTAATTTCTAAATAAGATGTAATTTTTTTAAGATAAGATTGGTTGTATACATTTTTGTAAGGGTTGCTTTTAGCGGCTTTTTGTTAAAACAGAATGATTAAGCACGAATGATTTTGTAGTCTGAATAATTCAAAGACTTTGAATGAATCCGCCTCTGAATGTGGCATATTGTTTGATAAAGGTTCTGAATGATGCAAATTACTATTTTAACCTTAATAGTGATATATTATATTATAAGATAAGATATGATTGTTTAACAAGGCAACATGTGAAAGAAGGAGTATTAGGGTAAAATACTTGATACATAATGATTCAGAATATACTTTAAGGTAGAATGATTCAGCAACGTTCTTCTGTTTCATTCAGTACAGTTTTCATTCAGAGACAGTAATCAAACACGCTGAATGTTGAACGATTCAGCATTTGGTTCCATTAAGCAATTTTATTTTATATTCTTGAAAAATATATCTTTGGAAATTTTGAGGAGATACACAGACTACCTCATACAACCCTATAGGTTCGCTCCTACGTTGGTTACTCTAACCGGTCTAAAACTCTTATATTGCAATTACATTTACTTGTTATGGGGTGTCTTTGACAGTTTGGCGACACTTGCTAGAGCAAGAGCTTGAGTTGAGGGGTTTTATAATCGATAATCTACTTTAAAGAGATTGTATTTTTTGACTATGAGGAATCTTATTTTTCATAATTTCTTCGAAATTTTAAAATATAAACGAGTCTTATAACTTGAAATTTTAAAAACAAGATTGTCAAACTCTCGTGATACCTCAAAATTCAGTTTCCAAACACACTCTCATAAACTAAATTTTTGAAAAAGCTAATCGTAAACTAAACACACCCTCAAGATACCAACAAACTTTTCTTTTTTATTTTCTTTTTTACATCTCAAATCTTTAAATAGTCATAACTATTTCATTTTTAAGAATTTAAGCAAGCAAATTATATCAATGTACTCATTTTTAATTCTCTTTCAAACAAGACCACTCTTCCCATATTTCTGAAAATTTTATTTTGAAAATGCAAACCATATGAAAATGATACCAAAATGTTATCATTTTGAATCATGTGAATTTTTATTATTTTCGGCAGTAAACATGTGTATTTATATCATTTTTAACTAAAAACATGTGTATTTATATCTTTTTTTGCTGAAAATGAGTCTATTTTTATCATTTTATATGGATAATGTTATCATTTTGAATGTTATATATTGTTATCATTTTCATTTGGAAAACGTTATCATTTTCAACTAGAAATTGTTATCATTTTCATTTAAAAACATGTGTATTTGTATCATTTTTGGCTAGATTAGTCTATTTTTATCATTTTCATCTGGATAATATTATCATTTTGAATGTTGTATATTGTTATTATTTTCATCTGGAAAAATTATCATTTTCAACTCGAATTTTTTTATCATTTTCGGCTGAAAAGTTATCATTTTCGGCTGGACAAGACTTAGAGGGGAAAAAAAGAAGTGGCGACATTTTTAAGGAAATGGCGTGATTTATGAGAAGGGAGATTCCTATAATACTTTTCCTTCTATAATTACATTTAATAATTGTTTAATTAATTACAATAATGTCATTATTAGATCTTGACCATTGATTTAAAAAATCTAATGGTTCAGATTTGACCTTTGAGATCTTGTTTAAGCATAGGACCTATATTGATTCAATTTATATATATAAATATATATATATATATATACATACACTATATTATAAAACATTTAGGCCTTTTGCTTAAACTCTTAAATTTTAAGTGTTTTAAAATTATCAAATTGCACTTCCTATAAACTAAATTAAGTAACTATTAGATATAGTTAATAAGATTCTTATATTCCATTTTAATAACTAAACTTTAAATATTTAAGAAAATCAAAGTCAATACAATTTTTTTTAAAGTCAAAGCCAATACAAATTAACTTAATTATTGAAAAATATTTTCATAACCTTTTTTTTAGTTATGGAGAACAAAAAATTAAAAGAAATGAAAAAAAATAAAGAAAATAAACATATCACCAAACGAAAATTATTCGCTTTCACCGTATTACATAAATAACATAATCACTACACCTTGAAAATGGACATGTTAAGAAGTAGAAATTATTCGTTATCGCCACATTACGCGGGTATTATGCTAGTGTATATATATATATATATATATATAAGAAAGGAAAAAATGACTCCATGATACTTATTTCTAAGTTGGCTGCTTATCATACGGAAACCCAAACCCAACCTTCAAGGCTGCTGATGCTCCTTTCACTGTCCCCCCACTCACTATGCTCCATCTGCCATTCCAAAATCAACCCACCTCTTCTTCTCTTCACACCTAAATTCTAAAAAAATTTAGGGTGCTTAGACATACACTCTAGTATATAATTTTAAACATTAATTTTTATAATTTAATGATGTAAAAATTATTTGGGAAACATAAAAAGTGGACCTTATAACCTATCAAAAGTGATAAAAATATAGACTAAAGTACCCAAGATCTTTACCCTACCTTTTCCTAAATATTACGTCATGAATAAAATAAGACTGTCCAGTATTTACTGTCCAAAAAAAACTACACCATGCCCTTCTTTTTACATCTATCTATATTTTTCATATATCTCCTCCCTCTTAAAATGATTAAGCTCTTCAAAAGTGATAAACAAAACTTGAGATAAGAATAAGAGATGATATATCTGAGGATGCATTCATTCAATAAATTCCCTGTTTATAAAGCTTCCAAAAGTATTACAAGCTGACAGAGCACAAACTTCAACACATACATACCCCAATTATTTCTCACCCATTCACCAAGTAAATATTCATATTCATCTCCTCTCCTCTCCTCTCCTCTGACAAGTGACAACTGGCCTACTCATTTTGTGCTGTCTCTTTAAAGTTGCAAGATTTTCTTACCCCCCATACTCGATCCCAATCCTACTACACTTTCTTACCTCCCATATCCAATCTCAATCCCCTCAACAGGAACCTTTGACTTAGCTATATGACTTTCATAACAACACACATAGATTTTATTTATTTTTAAATCCACCTTTTGTTAGGTTTAAATATATGCCTAAAATTATGAATATGATACCCATTTTTGAACCATAAATCAAATGCTACCGGAAATAAAAAACGAAAACAAAACTCGAGGAAGCTAGACGTAGTCAAGTCAACCAGATATCATAGCTGTTTTGAAAAGAATGCAGATGAGAACCAATTACGCTTTACAGACCTTCTCAAACCAAGTAAACTCCGACTATATAATTATGTCTATTCAAAGTTTTGGCCTGGGACTAGATCAAACCAGCTAAACAACAGGACTAGGTATCTTATGGATGATTTAAACACAGATGAAATCTCTCAAGATACAAGCGGTTACTCGGATCACTGTCTATTAGCTAGTGGATTGCTTTTCAAGGGTTTACCGATGATTTTACAAGATCCGTAAAAATCAAGATTAGCAATGATTTAACTAAATCTGAAAGTCTGCAAGTAAAACTATTTATTTGATGTATTAAATTGTTGGATGCTGCAAACTAATCCTTGATCAAAACATAAGTGCTACAATAACATACAGGAGTTATTAGGTTCGGTATACAAAATGGTTTATTGTTTCAAAATCTCGATGATTTTGAAGAAAAAAAAAAGCCCACATGATTATACAACGTTGAAATCACTCGACTGTCACGGAGAGGAGGGGAACCGGCTTCTTATAGCCATGAGAATAGAGAGGGCACGAATGGGTAACCAATTTTAAATAATACTTCAACTCATGACAACTATTAAGTTATAAAACTTACGCTCAACTGCCTATAACTATACATTACAACGGCAAGCTTGCACAGCTGCTAATCCTTTTGAAATAAAGATAACACCAGGTCTGTATGTACAGAGAAGAGTTGTGTGTCCACAAAAAGCTGTTACACATAAACAAAAAAAATGTATAACAAACACTGGATATAGCATGCTAGTATGATTATCCTTCATTTGGTCAGCAGAATAAAGCAAGCTTTCTAAAATAGGAATACAAGAAAGGGATAATGGCATGCAATCCTATAACAACAAAAAGCTGTTACAGTCTTGATTTATACAGCATAAACATACTTTTTTGTAAACCCTATTGCAACGTACTTCTACATGTGTTCTATTTTATATAAAGTGCTTATAATATAGTCGTGTTCACCTTTGGTAATTGAATTTGTAAACTGTGTTTCACTTTGGTAATTCACAAGTCATTGAATGTTAAACGGAACGCATTTTAGAAGTATGTTGCACACACTGGTACATAAAGTACATTACATAAACCAATACACTTGTTAAAGTACACTGCTATACATGCCATTATTCCTATAACTTAAAAAGAAACTACAAGGATGCATGATAACTTTTAAGTTAAAAAAAACTTATATACACTTAGCAACATGTCGTTATTTTCTGTTCCCAACAAATTTCCAACTGTTCCCAACAAATTATTTAATCATCTTGGCAAAGTGATGTAAACGGTTTAAGTGTAGAGAAGATTCAACTAGCACATACCTTCATAAATGGTCGATCACGACTAGGAAAAGACTCGATGAAACTCTCCTTCAAAAGCAATGATACCTGAGGTTCAACGAAGGAGTGTTAGATAAATTGTAAGAATGTGCTTTTAAGTTTCTTCACAAACCAGTTCTGTGGACCAAATGCGTGACAGATCATGAATGTTATTGTACAACGTATTCATTTGAAAGAAGCATAAGAAATATCACTAAAGTGGATGAAAAGTTTAGCACGAGTGCTATTTATTTTGTAGTCCTCCAAATATGCTTTTCGCCACGTCTACATTGTCATGGGTGTATGCACCTTTGAAGAAAGGGGAAGCCATGCAACATCAGGTCATTGGACGCAACACTTTTTTATTGCAAGCACTGGAAGTAACACTGTTATTTAATAATTTCACTTGTAATTTTCTCGGCCCAGCTGTATCTCAGCAGGAGACTGGCATAGCAAGTGTACAAGGCACCTTACATCATATGCATAATGATTTCACAGATAAATTAAAAATCAGGGAAAGAGATAAACCTTATCATCATTTGACTGGACATTTGTAATTGTGTGAGAACGTAGGTTAGAGCAAAGTGAATCCAAGTAGGATCGTAATACTCTCAGGAATCCCTTTGCAGCTTCTACCTGTGTTATTAACAATCATGTCAAATGTTATTTATATGCTTTGCACAGTTGCACTATAAACAGAATTACAGTATTTATTTGAGCACACAAAAAAACGTAGATCATCGTAACGACATGAATAAGTCTCAAATAGAAAAGATGGAATAATTTTAAACCAAGAATAAAATGCCAAGAAGGAATTGTCAAAGTAATGGAGGACATACGAGAAATTACAGAAACTGGTAATCTAAACGGGAATAAGAACAAAGATATACCTGCACATCTGTACAATCATAAACCGGTCTCCTCCTCCCTAAATAACTTTCTCCCACAAGCTGAGCATGATATGGAGTTAAGGCTGCATATAACTCTTTGTACTGGGGGAAATGTGGTATTGACAAGGATTTGACCTAATGCAGTGAAAAAGGAAATAAGAAAGCAATACTCCAGGCGGCCTATAGACTCTTTGAAGGATGCAGCGAAAATGAATAACAATGAACATAAGAAAAAATGAAGCTCTGATGATTTGGCACTTCATCAATAAATGTGCACCTGGTTCTTGTTTGCATCAACAAGAATAACGTTTCCTGACTTGGATTGTACTTCAGCAGTTTTGCTCTTCACACCAACCTGGTCAACATTATGATGGGTCAAAGGGGCCAATAAAACAGCACATAAAGCAAGAGTGTACAACAAAGAGGAACATAGACCACACAGGAAGGTTTTGTATTCCACAGGACAAAGTAAACCGACACATTTCTCTTAATTCGGGCTTTCTTAAATAATTACTGGAAATGAACAGATATCAGGAGGGGGGAAAAACTTCACTGAAACTCACTATAAAAGGAACAGGTGCATCCAAAAAGTCTAGCATGTCATTTGGCAAGACCTGAAGCAAAATCAAGTAAAACATCAAATAAATTAGGTGGGTACATGTATATTATAGCGGATGGCCTTATAAACTTCAAAAAGAGGACTTTGATCCACAATACCGGCATAAAGAAGCTCTGCCACTGGTAGGGACGAATCAGAGGGATAATCGACAACACTGAAGCAGACAATATACCCTGATATGCAAAAGATAGAACTTCACAAATAAGGAAAATATGAAGATCCACAGCCTAGCCATTATGACAGAATGTCAACATTATCAGATATACAACCAATTGTTATAAAGCAGATACTTAGATACACCAAAAGATGTAATTATCATAAGTATCATGGTATATTCTCTTTTCTAATTATAGCTAGACAAGATTTTTATTTTTGAATTAGAAAGTAAGCTAGCTCTTGAGCAACTAAGATTTGCTACCAAGCATATACTACAAGAAGCATGGAAAACAGAGTAGTCAACTGGTACACGCACCAGGTTTGAGCACACAAACACAATTTGCTTCTCCAGCAGGGCACCAGCAAATATTGTCAAAATCTGTGGAAGGACATGATATAAATAACATTTATTATTTTCCAGCACGACATGAAATAGCTACATGGAAAACTAGGACGATGGTGGTATTTAAAAAGATTAACAATTACATGCTCAAGACGCAAGGAGCCACATATGCATGAAATTGCCCATACTGATAAAGCAGTTGCCTCTTCCTCCACGGCAAGTGCCTTATGAGCCTACAGTACCAAACGCATATAATATGGCCCATCATCGATGCAAAAAGTAGCAACAAACCTAGTTTCAAACTGAAATTAATATTACATTAAAAATATAATAATATATATCAAAAACCTGCCTCTGCCAGTTCAAAACTTGTTCTGCATGACATCAAATCAACTGTTGAACCAGCAATATGTAAAACTGTTTCATCTGGTCTATAAAATTCCAAAGGATGCAGATGCTCCAGGGGGTGGAATTTGATTGTTGAACCTCTAGCGGGAACACATAAACGATTATACTCGCATATAATCTGCAAGGATCCATGGTTGTTGGCCTGCAAAAAAAAATTGTGTGGGGTTTGGGGGAAAGGGGTAAGAAATGGGAATTTCAATAACTCCTTTGGGGGGTCTAAAACAAAGTTTAAAGAATGCTATATTTGAAAAAGAAGACTGGAGGAAACCTTAGCCCAATCAAGAATCTCGTTGTGTTCATTATCTTCTTGACCAGAGAAAGATGTCTCCTCTGAATCAACGTCACTCCTAAAGTTCCTATCTTCACTAGGAGAACCCTGAAAACTGAACCAAGTAAAACTATAAGTTTTCACAACGGAACATTATGGATGACTCGTCAACACATACTGGTATTTATTTTTTTCTGAATCCTTATACAACAAGATGCAAATCAAAATTATTATTCGAGGGCTGCTTTAAAAAGAACCATCTAATTTTTGCTTCATATACCGACTGTGTGCATTGTAACATGAGCAAACAAGGGAATTTATTATGGTAAGTTACGAGTGAAGATAAATAAGAAACATCAATAAATCCTGCTATGGGGATGGCTCAATATCTAAGTGAAGAAATCAGTGGTTAAATGCCCTCAGAAGATAAAAGCTAGCTTTACCTTGAGGAAGAGTCGGAGCTATCATATTGTTGATAACGGAGAAGAGGCAAAATTGCATTTGGTATCTGCTGCTTTTGACTAGTAGGTTGTTTGTTTGAAACCGCATCATCAACATCACAAGTATTAGGGATTGCCTCACATTCTTTCTTATTAGATGAATCCATCTCTATTTCAGGACGAACTGGTATAACACAATCACTCGCTCCTTTGTCCAGCAAGGGAGATTCTACCTCAAGGAAATCATGCTCATTTGCTGCTTTTTTAGTAATAGAATTGCTCCTGCTTAATTGGATAGTTTCTGCGGTTCCACTAAGCATTTCTTGAGATTCATATCCAGCTGAAACGCCACTCGCTTTCTCCTCTAAATATATGTCATCCTCATACGTTAATTCCAGATCTAAATCACCAATACTTTTTGTTAATCGTGCCAGTCGTTCTTCAGTGAAGATGCTACACATAATTATAAGAAAATTTTAATTAATTTACAGAAACAAGTCACAAAAGATAATATTTATCTTCACGTAAGAATGAGAAGAGCCTTAATAACTTCACTAATATTTATTTGATAACCCAATCTTCAAATTATCTTGTAATATCAACCTTTTTTTAAGAGAGGAATATCAACAATTGGCAAGGTAATAAACAGAAAGTAGAAGGTGGAAGCCAGAGTAGGGTTGTAAGGTGAGCATTAACTGCTTACAACATATTGGTAATGATATGTCGCAAATGTAGGGTTCTAAGATGAGCATCCTAATCGGGATCAGATCAGATCAGATTCAACTTGAAAACTTGTGAGTGACTGACAGGAATTCACAACTGAACATTTTTCCTTTAAATAGACGCTAGATTTGAGACTTCCTTCAATCATGATTCATGAAGATCATCTAAAAGCTCATTTCATGCTTTGAAGACTTTAAGCTGCTTACATGGTATGTCATATGCATGTTCAAAGTCTTAAAATGGATCAATTTTGTAAACTTTGCTTTTGCTTTAATTACTATCAAAAGCCAGCATGGAACTTTAAAGTATAATTCCTTATTGGTTAAGTTATTATTAGAAAAAAGTTGTTCCAATTCCTAATTTGACCAACAATGTTTGAAAATCACCAAAAGGGTAAAGTTTGGAAAATCATTGTAGGTAATATGGTCCATATTATTTATTCTTTGTTAATACTTGATCCTAATAATATGCAAAGAATGGCAACCAATTTAGGTCATGCAACCCTATATGAAACTTTTCTAAAAGCTTATGCCTTTACTTGGTGATTTTTAGACTTCTATTACCAAATTAGATATTGGATGAGACTTAGTCACAACTCTTTGCATTTAACCCTTATAAAACATAATTTGAGCTCAAAATCATGTTCACAAACATGAAGGCATGACTCATATAGGTTCATATGAAAAAAAATCAGTGGAGTATTTTTAAGAATCGGCTCCGTTTAGATGTACTCCTATAGCTAGCATTCAACTGGTTAGAGAAAATTTTACTGAACTCCAGTCTCATGGATCTCCTTTTTAACAAAAAGCTACTGTCCTACTATTGATGTAACATGACCAACTTTTGCAGTACAAAAGATAGGGCCCTTTTATCTAAGCCAAAGTTCTAGATGCAAAGAAGATCATGAGAAATAAGGATTTATATCAATTCATATGTCGACAAGACAAACCTGTTCAGCACCCCAAAATGCAGTTCGAAAAACGTAAGCCTTGAGAGAATGCAGTAACACCGACGAGTCGT
>JAUEJL010093674.1:0-13950 GCA_032274825.1 Drosophyllum lusitanicum
CTTTTCCCCTCAGGAGGTTTGACGCGAACCATACCTTGTTCTCTTCTGCACAGCGACAGGTGTGGAAGGCTCCTTCTACTTCAGAAACCCACCGGGTACTTTTCACGGGGTCTGGGGTCCCCTCCAAGGTGGGTGGTTGACAAGCAAAAAAATCTCGGTAATTGCCACCTTGTTGTGTTTGGTTTGCTACGGGGGTAGTGCCTATAGGGCGCTCAGCTTTTGGTCGATCACTTTCCCCATGTCTTCCTTAATCTCAGTCACAATTCTTAATAGCATATCCCTCAATTCCTTCATTACATCAGCAGTCACCTTAGCAGCTATCGCAGCTTCTCTGTCTATCTCTTCTTCCTCCTACTCTTCCTCAGTACAGGGAATAACAATCACTGGTGTCACATTCCTCGGGTTGGGTTCTGCGTACGCTCCTTCGTTCAGGATTGGTTGCTGGCGAGGGGCAGTCTTGCCGGTAACACTAGTCTCAAGTCCATCAGGTGCCTGGCTAGTTCCCGCTCTTGCGGATATCAGGGTCTTGTTTCCGTCTTGCATTAACCATTCCAGAAGTGTAGGTAAAGCATTACAGTGTTAGGTGGCTTTACTACACTATCCTATATATCACAGCCCATATTCACATCCTACACATAACTCTAGCATGCTTTCAATATTCTCTGAAGCAACCCTAAGTACACTAAGGCCCTCCTATTCTACAAGCATACTACGGTCCTACAAGTACCCCTCACCTGATTCACAGGATTTCCCCTGATTTCGACGAGTTCTAACACATGTCATGTGCTTGTAATAATATGGGCCCGTATATTATTCTAAACACATTACACATACTAGGTCTTGTCACTACCACTCAAAATCCCGATTCACAGGCTTAGGCCATGTATCGCTTACCACATATAGCTACATGTATAGGTCAAAGCCTATCTATATAGATACTAAGGCATACTAGTTGAGAGTGTATTAATTCATGTACATGCATCTAAAAGCTTTACTACTGCCATGATATCATGCAAGCATGTAAGGTTCGCATCCAATTCGTCATATCCTAGTTTAAGCAGATCATGTATACATCCATGCAAAATGCTAAGTCGTATAAGTAGTCGAGGGTTTGATCCTACCCTACTCCAACATCAAACGAGAACATGAAATAAGGCCAAATCATCCATTCTAAACCTATACGGTTATAATTATACACAGTAAACAGTATCCATGATTTGCCTAAACATGGAGATAGTCATCAATTACTTTAACCAATATCATCGATTCGTTTACATAGTGTATTCTACTAAGCAGTACATATACCATGCTTCACCTTGCGCTTACCAGGACCAGGCTCCAGTTGACAGCTCTTCGCAAAATTCGTCATTTAAAAGTTAATAAAATATTTGTTGAAATTCCCTACGAACCAAGGTTTAAGTTCAAACACACATAAGCGCATCCGAATCCCTTAAACCTAGGCTCTGATACCAAGTTGTAACGTCCCAAATTTTTTGTTTTTTTTACAGAAGAACATTTGACAAGATATATAATATCATTTAGTATGTACAAGTAATTAAAAGTTGAATACAATATCCCACAATTACTATTCAACATGAGTTTGAGTTGAAACAAGTTTTAGAAACAAAGTTTAAAATCCTTCTTGGTTGCGAGCTGTCTTTACTGTCCTGGAGCTCCACCGTGGTCCTGTCCTGAAAGAATATAGTTTAACAACAGTAAGCACGAAGCTTAGTGAGTAAGTTACTACAACCTACGATAAATTAATGTGGTTACGTTCATGCACACCCTACCCGCCACCATCGTGGTCGGTCATACATACCTGATGCTGAAGCATGCGGTCATAACTACCTGCTGCCAAAGCAAACGGTCATAACTACCCATCGCCGAAGCAGACGGTCATAACTACCCGTTGCCGAAGCATATGGTCATAGCTACCCGTTGCCGAAGCAGATGGTCATAACTAACCGTTGCCGAAGCATACGGTCATAACTACTCGCTGTCGAAGTAGACGGTCATAACTACTCTCTGCCGAATCAGACGGTTATCACTACCAGACACAAGTTCCGGTCATCATGCACTCACATATAATACTGGTTTGGTATTCAAGTAAGGTTACTCACCTGGCAGTAGTCTCAATCACAAATAGTAGTGAGTCACAAATTCGTATCGTCGCTAGCTCGATCGCTAGAACCTACAATCTACAATCATAACTTATCGAATTAATACCGGACGCAAGTCCTTCACTTTAAGTCGCCCAAAACATAAGTCCACTAAGTCGGATCAGCAACTAAGTCGAACCATAAAGGTCGGACCATCCAAAGGTCGGACCAACCAAAGGTCGGACCATCCGAAGGTTGGACCAACCAAAGGTCGGACCATCCGAATTGTTTTGTTTTTGTTGTAAAACACTTCTCCACATGTGAAAACAAACCCTTATCACTATCTTGTTGTTTTAATCAAGTTTTGATCCTCAATAAATCCTATCTTTCTCTTGACATGAAAAACCCCCCAAGAACACATCCACAGAGCACTCAAAAATCCCAAAATCATACTAAAACTTAAAGTAAAATACTTCTATATGAGCACAATGAAGTAAGGATGATTACCTGATGCTTTTCTTTGAAATTCCTTGGAGTTATGGGTGCAAGGATGAAGATCCTCTAGCTCTCCTGTTCTTGTTCTTCTTGGCTCCAACGTCACACACACAACACTCAAGTTGAAGAATGAATAGTGAAAAACCCTTGGGGGCTGTACCCTAATTTCCTATATATATACACATGCTTTACAAGTCTTTAGGCCCAAAACACACCCTAAGCCCAACAAGGATTAATTCTTTAATACTACCACTAGTCCAAGCCCACCAACACTTATTTAGTTACTCAAATAAGCCTCACTTAACTTTAGTAAGTTCACAACTTGCATAATTACATCGAAAAATGATAACATTAATAATAAACATTCTTTTATTTATTTTCGAGAATTCGGGTATTACAGGGGGGGCGTAGCGGTCAACCCAAGGCATCTGCTGAGCAACCCTTGAAGCCTGAAGCCTCTCAAATCATGCAGTAAGCATGGCCTTAGAGTGAGGATGCCAAAGAGGCGACGATCAACAATGGATGACATTACTACCAAACATAATGTGTTGGTTCTTAAATGACTAAACTAGAGAGAGAGATGGTTTTGAGATTGTAGATAAGATAATGGAATGTTAAGGTTAGAGTAAAACAACTTATATACCTTCTCCGGCTTAAATTAATCTGTTTGATTTCAACTTAATAACTAGAATATTATTATACTCTATATTAGCTGTTTATTAAATAATTAAATAAATTGTTGAAAGAGGTTTTTGTAATCTTTGCAAAAATATATATAGATATGATTGTCGTTTGAACTATATATACACACTCACACACAAATACAACAACATAAGCAAAATCTTTACAAACATAATTAACCGTATGGAAGATCATATTGTGATGGTTTATATTCATTTACCTTATTTATTAAATAAATGAAAATATTAATTAAATTATTTATTAAACAGAATGTTGGCCAAACCTTGGGTTAATTCGAAGCCCAATGGGCTATGTTAACCTTCAATATAAGTCATGGAAATGAAAATTGTGTTGTTATTTCATTGATTGATCATCGTAGTAACGGGAGGAGAGGGAATAGAATCAAATAACAAGTTTTTTCGATTCACCGGAAAATCTAACAACAACCTACCTGGGTTTGATCCTTTTTTGAGTTTCTTTTAATTCTCTGATTCCCATGTGTGGAATCAGAGGATCATCATCATCATCTATATCTTTTTCTTCCCTTCAATTCCCTGTTTAATCAATTTGTTTGCATGCAAATTTCAATAACTTTAGGCGAAACAACAAGAACAATCTTCTTGGTTCTTTCTTCTAGGGATTCAAAATCTTACGTACGATTGGTTATAATAAGTTGTGGGTATTGATTCCCCAATTTTAGAATAATATGGATTTGCTAAAATCCGATGGAAGAATGGAGGGATGGTTGTATCTCATTCGATCCAACCGCTTTGGATTACAATACTCCCGCAAACGCTATTTTATTCTCGAAGATAACCGCCTTAAGAGCTTTAAATCAAAACCCGCTTCCGATTTACAGGTACATTCTTCTTCCTTCTTTTTCTTCTTCACATTTCCTCTGTAAATTTACGTAATCAGAATTTATAAAACTATTCGATATCTTCGGACTTTGATTATAATCCAAGAACATTACAACCGACGGTAGTTTTTCGATTATGATTCAATTATCTTGTCTATAATCTTTATTTGCGCATGTTTTTTATTCATTAGATATTATCTTGTTTAATGTGGCACATGTATTAAAGTTTTTCTGCGATTCTGCTGTCTATGTTATGATTTGTATTGGTTCAAATAATCTTGAACCCTCAGATGAAAGAAATGAAAATGCCGAATTCCCTTTTTCTAATTCTGAAATCACAGAAATCCCATGTTTATCATTCTTGAAATCTATGAGAAATATTAACAGTCAAGCGCTCATTGACACAAACTCGAATTCTTTTCCAGAAGCCACTAAGAAGTGCGATTGTAGATTCTTGCATTCGCGTCACAGACAATGGAAGAGAGAGTTTCAGTAGAAAAGTATGTGCCTAAACAAAGAAACTCGGTTGTCTCTTTAGTTATTAATTGTATTGAAATCGATTTTTAATGTTACTGTTTGAAATAAGCAGGTGTTTTTCATTTTCACACTTTACAATACGTCAAATCACAACGATTGTCTGAAAGTAAGCCAGTATTCTTCTCATGATGATCTTTCTTCTTTTTCTGGTTATGAATACTTGCTATAGACTTTCTTATATTTTGATTTCATAGTTGGGAGCAAGCAATCCAGAAGAAGCTGCAAGCTGGATACATTCTTTACAAGATGTTGCTATGGAACCAGGCACAAATTCAAAGAGAAGATGGCAGCCATTTAGGTACTCAAGATGCATAACAAAGTATAATTAGAAAGTTTATAATGAAACTATAGATGTAATTGTCATAAATTTGTGCATCAGATTAAATGACTCTAAGAGCGCTACTCGTAAACGTTCTGTGGATTGGACCTCATCTGCAACCACGCATGTCGATGCTATGACATCTGATGTGATTGCACCTTCACAATGGAAAATATTCGGTTGTAAAAATGGTATTGAAAATTTATTCAAATATCTGAAATCTTCTTCAATAAAAAAATCTTGTGAGTTGTGAGCCCAAATTTAATGTCATCTACTTATTTATAGTGACATTCTTTTTGTGGGCAGGGCTGCGGCTATTCAAAGAAGCAAAAGATAGTAACCCAAGTGAACGGGTAGGCTTTAATGCTTGCTAAAATGTACTAATCATTTCCCCGTCTTTCATGTTGTAAATTACATGAGTTGCAATCCGCAGACTTGGAGTGATCATCCGGCCATAATGGCAGTCGGCGTTATTGAGGGAACTTGTGAGGCTGTTTTCAGAACTTTCATGTCTCTTGGCCTCTCTAGATCTGAGTAAGATTCAAAAGATTTTTTGTCCCTTGTTTTACTGGGGTTTTTTAGACATTTAACTAATAGTCAAAATGCAGATGGGACTTCTGTTTCTATAATGGCAGTGTGGTTGAGCACCTTGACGGTCATACAGACATCATACACCTTCAGCTATGCCGAGACTGGCTACCATGGTTTATATTTATACATATACATATACATGAATGCATACATACATTTATACTGTTGCTGACTCGTCTTTTTTAGGGGAATGAGTCGAAGAGATCTACTTTTGAGACGATATTGGAGAAGGGAAGATGATGGAACTTATGGTAAATGTTGACTGGGCTGTCACCTTGGTCTCTTTATTGCCAAACAAAATCTGAGTTTTGTATTACTTTTTCCCATTTTTGACAGTAATTCTTTGCCATTCTGTGATCCATAGCAAGTGCCCACCTCAACAGGGCTACGTTCGAGCATGGCTTCAAAGTAATGCATGCTTTTAAGTATCATGATTTTATTAAAGAAATTTGTATTATAACGTTTTCTACAATTATCGTTTTCAGGTGGTGGATTTGTGGTCAGTCCTTTGAATCAAGGAAAAGAATGTGTGGTCAAACACATGCTTTCAATTGATTGGAAGTTATGGAGATCATATTTGCCCAAAACACCTGCTCGATCCATGACTATACGCATGCTCGGCAGAGTTTCAGGTATAAAATTTATCAAATTTTATTACAATTTTTAGATAATTTCGTGATCTCTGTCACCCTGTTTGTGGGTTCTTTAGCGCTGAAAGAACTTTTTAGAGCAAAAGGAGGAGACCAATTCCCTTCTGAATTCTTAACTGGAGAAGTTGAATCAATTCAAGCAAGTGACGAACAAATCAAACAAGAAGGCGATTTGATGCAATTAGAAGATGATAAAATGGAAGATGCGAATGATGCACCAGTTTCATGTTCATCAAGTCTCATTGGATTAAATGATACTTGTGATGAATTCTATGATGTTCCTGAACCTTTAGAGGACAAAAGAGATGCAGATTCACAAGAACAAAATTTTGTGGTATTACGTCTTATAATCTCTCAGAAACTATAAGTTTCGTTCTTTGTTTTCTTTTCACTTTCTAAATGTGGCACGTTTTTTGTTACCAGCCTGCTAAACTATCAACAGCAGCGAGCTTTGTGAAAAAGTTGCATGGTCTTGCAGCTCAAAAGAAGGGTTACGTGGAGTTACAAGATATTGAATGGGACTCTAGTGTAACACCTTGTTACGGGTCAACTTTACTAAAAGATTTGACTTGCAACACGCCTTGCACTTGGGCAGCTTCTGATCCTTCTTTGTTTCTTGTTCGTGGAGAGAATTATCTCAAAGACAATCAAAAGGTTCTCTTTTGTTTTTGGTTTATGTAACAAATAATACGCATGTGGGCATGATGATGAAAGCATAAACTTTTTGCAGAATAAGGCGAAAGGCACGATGATGGACATGGTTGCTGCTGACTGGTTACAATCTGATAAACGTGAAGATGATCTTGCAGGCCGTCCTGGAGGCATTGTTCAGGTATATTGAAAATAACATGTTTTTATATAATACCCCCAGAAAATAGATGTTATAATTTTGTTTACAATGTATAAGGGTTTTCTTGTTGTTGGTAGAAATATGCAGCACAAGGTGGACCTGAATTTTTCTTTGTCATCAACATACAGGTTTGATTTTCTGTTTCTGTAAGTCAAGGGCATTGACTGTTGAGGTTTGGTAATTTTTCAAAAATTAAATCAAATGTGGTTGGTGATGTAAATTAGGTCCCGGGTAATACTACATATAATCTTGTTCTATATTACATGACGCGAACCCCTTTGGAAGAATCTCCTTTACTAGAACGCTTTGTGAACGGAGATGATGCTTTTAGAAATTCAAGATTTAAGCTCATACCATATATATCTAAGGTAAGTGCTTAATTTCATCTTATTTCATTATCCTGACAATACTTCTTTTTCATAAGCGAAAGACTGCATACATTGACTTGCTGACTCGATGGGGCATTAAGCATTTGCATTGATGTTGGTTAGGGATCATGGTTGGTAAAGCAAAGTGTGGGGAAGAAAGCGTGTTTGGTTGGTCAAGCACTCGAAGTGAATTATTTTCGAGGGGAGAATTACTTGGAGGTTGTTACTATTTACAACTTTCTTCCTTTCCAAGAAAAAGACCGACTTTGAGTTTGAATGTCCAACAAACTAACATCAATGTCGAATTAAAAAATGAATAATGTATATATAAATTGCTAAAGAGTTAGCGTCAGACCGAATTTAGAATGTAGTATCTTAGACTTGGAGTCTTTTTTGCAGCTTGACATTGATGTGGGTTCATCGACAGTGGCACGAGGTGTGGTTAATCTTGTTCTTGGTTACTTGAACAATTTGATTGTAGAAATGGCCTTCTTAATACAAGTAAGACTTATGTTCTTGTACTTGTACCTTTGAGCTACAGAAACCTTTTATGCACTTTATACCGTTTGAGCATAGCGTACAAGTTGCAAAGTATGACAGTTAATTCTGGTAATGTTTTCAGGCTAACACGCAAGACGAGCTACCAGAGTCCCTTCTTGGCACATGCCGGTTGAATCACATGGATGCTGCTAAGTCTGTCTCTGTTGATTCCATGAATATCAATTAGGTAAAACTCACTAATCAAAGTTGACTTTTTGGTTGACTTACGTTTAGGTGATTTTTTGGTCTTGAGCCAAACGAAAGCATGAGCAATGTATATATGTTGTAAATTTGATTTCCGTATGGCTTTTCGACGTATATAATATTTAAACATTTTCTTTCTTAGGTTTTGTTTGTTACATTTGATAAGTCTTTAATTTCATTAACGTCTAACGGTATACTCGTATGACCAATAAAGCTAACTAGGATTCTATATAAATGTGATTACAGGCACGATCTAAAACATTTCTTTTATAGCGCGTATACCCAATAATAACTCTCATCACTAAGTGTGATATCAGTATTACTAACGAATCACTAAACTCCGTAGTAAATCTTATTTAGTTTTTCAATATTCTATATAACACATAAAATCTATAAAATAAAAATTAAATTAAAATTTTTAAAAAAATGCAAATTTAAATCTTACATTATAAATGTATTACTACAATATTTTTTTTAGAATAAGTTCAATAAAAACTATATCAGTACGTTACGGCTACAACAAAAAATACTACATATTGGGAGCTTCATATTTCTCTCGAATCTAATTTTGCTTTTGTAATTTGATTAAACGTCGATCATGCTTCCGTTGAACTTGTTCATATTTAGTTGTATGGTCGTCCACTTTGAAAGTAAGCTGGTCACGGGTCACAAGAGCGTTGTATTGCCCTTGAACTCAACACCAAAATGAGTTTGTGGTTTCAGGGTTGCTGACTCTTTCGTTGTCTAAAACGTTGATCCAACACTTGTCTTCCATTGCGCTCCAATAGATTTTCTTGCACGTAGTAGTAACTACCTTTTTTTACCTCTTCTTCGACAAGAAGGCTGGGTGGTTGAGGCTGACAGTTCATTTTGGTTTTGGGGAGCGGGTGAGGGTTCGGTAATTGGTGAAGGTTGGGGAAAATGTTTATAAAATTGGAGTGGTGGTTGTTTGAAATATGAGTTTATTGAAGTGAACTCGACCAAATCCTTATGGAGGAGGAGGCGGCGGCGAGAATGAATTTGTGTTTGAGTATGCACTCGTCTAGACCGTAGATTGGTTTAACATATCGGTAAAAAACAGAGCGTTGTTGTTTTGAGACGTTCTTGTTGTGTGTAATGTGTTTGGATGTGTAAAAATATGTGTATTTATTGTAATATTCTTGGTGCATGCATGTAATACACACACACACAAGTCATTGCTCGTATCATGCCGTTGCTTCGACTTAGTCTTAGCTTTGTTTAAAAAAAACAATAAAGCCCGTTATGGGCATTATGAGAATCATGGACGACCGGATCAAGACAGGTGGAGTAGGTTCACGAGCATGACCAGATTTAAATGCAGATCCGATTAAAAAAATTAGCCTGTTTTTGTAAAGTAAAATTAAACACATTATTAACCCGTCTCTGGACACTAAAATCAAGATTTAAAAAAATTAAGAATTACATTAATCAGTAATCACACACTTATGAAGACAAAAAATGAATGGCATCGCATGGAGTGCGTGGAAGGTGGCAGCCGGGGTGGGGTGGGGGTGCAGTGCGGTGGGTCTAGAGCCTTAGAGGCTAGAGCAATCGGAGTGGGGACGGGGAATAGGATAACCGTGTCGTGGTTCGACAGCTCCTCCATACCATCACACTGTGGTGAAGAGAAAATGGGATGGGGGTCGCGAAGTGGCGGGAGCAAGGGGTTGGAAGTGTGCGGGCTAGACCTTCTCTCTCTCATTCTTTTCTTTTTTTCTATTTTTGATTGGTAGTGAGTCTCAGAATTAGATGTGATAGGAAGTCATTACTAGAAGGTTGAGTTACGGGAGAAAAAAACTGTCATAGTAAAAGGTAGATGTGAGGGTTGCTGGTACCCTTTGGCATAGTCGGCAAAGTGAGTTGTGAGTGTCTAGATTTTTTACATTTGATTTTTTTTAATTAAAAGTAAATTTAAGAAGGATTTGAAACTCGGGCTGATATAGATGGTTGTTCTTATTTGGTCTTAAATGTGGAGAAATAGGAGAGTTTTCTGTTTTCTTGAAAAATTGTTTAAGTGAAGATGTTTTCTAATCTTTAGTTTTCTTGAAAAATTTTCTAGAAAAATAGAGGATTTTTTTATAAGTAAACGAAGACAAAAACTTTTAATACTACGGAGATTTAATGATTCATTAGTAATACTGATTTCACACTTAATGATGCAAATTATTATTGAGTATATGTAAATATAAAATAAATGTTTTAGATCGTGCCTGTAATCACATTTATACAAAATCCGAGTTATCTTTATTCGTCAAACGTGTATATCGTTAGACGTCATTGAGATTGCATACTTATCATAGGTAAGAAACAAAACCTAAAAAAAGAAAATGTTTGAATATTATATACGTCGAAAAGCCATTCGGAAATCAAATTTACAACACATATACATTGCTCATGCTTTCGTTTGGCTCAAGACCATAAAAATCACCAAAACGTAAGTCAACCAAAAAGTCAACTTGATTAGCGAGTTTTACCTAATTGATATTCATTGAATCAAGAGAGACGGACTTAGCAGTATTCATCCGGCATGTACCAAGAAGTGGTTCTGGTAGCTCGCCTTGCGTGTTAGCCTGAAAACGTTATCAGAATTAATTAAATGTCATGCTTTGCAACTTGTACTCTATGCTGAAACGGTAGAAAATGCATGAAAGGTTTTTGTATTTCAAAGGTACAACTACTCAATGCGTTGTGAGATGATATAGTACAAGGACATAAATCTTACTTGTATTAAGAAGGCCATTTCTTCTATCACATTGTTCAAGTAACCAAGAACAAGATTGACCAGTGACCACACCTCGTGCCACCGTGGATGAACCCTCATCAATGTCAAGCTGCAAAATAGTACCTATAAAGTCAAAGGTCAAAGCTATTACATTTTAAAATGCTGTTTGACTATCATTCGCATCCTCCATTTTATCATCTTCTAATTGCATCAAATCGCCTTCTTGTTTGATTTGTTCATCACTTGCTTGAATTGATTCAACTTCTCCGGTTAATAACTCAGAAAGGAATTGGTCTCGTCCTTTTGCTCTAAAAAGTTCTTTTAGCGCTAAAGAACACAGAAGAACCACAAACAGGTGACAGAGATCGAGCAGGTGTGTTAGGCAAATACGATCTCTATAACATCCAATCAATCGAAGGCCTTTATTCAGCCTTTTCGAGGTGTATCTAAGATAGTATTTGATTTTGACTTAATAAAGACTTAAAATAATTATATTGTTTGTTTTTACTTAATATAGAAAGTATGATTTACAGAATAAAATCTAAGAGTCAATGATTTTATTATTTTTTTCTTTCCAACAGTTTGTTCAGCACTTAAAATCAACAACGGTAATACTTGTTCTAGACAATTGTTATTTATCCTGACAAATATTTTATTCGGACAATACTTGATAAGAAAAAATTAAAAATGCACTAAACCCGTAAAACAAATAATTGGGACGTGTCAGTGTTAGCTCTACCTTTATCTGGCCCGTGTTTGGCCCATTAGCATTAAACTGATAGCCCGTGTTTGAAAAATTGGGGTCCATAACATGAAAGTCCATGTTATCTAACTCAATAAACAATTTTATTTATTTTTATAAGTTAACCGTCAGATAATAAATTATAATTTTGTTATTAGTTGTGATGTGGGTGTCAACTCAGGCTATTAAAAGAATTATGTTATTGGTTCGGTTTTATTAATTATTTAGTTTTACTTATTAATTTGAAATATATAATAAATGTGAGCATTGGGTTACTAACGGGGCATAAGCGTTTGCATAAGAGTACCAATGAGTCGAAAATTAGTATTCTCAAGTCACATGTTTGATCATAATATCATATCCTAGTTCTATACTTTTGGGTCTACGGGTATACTTATGATTGGGTATCAGGTATATAACCGGTTATGATCTTATTTGGTCAGTCGAATTAACCTCATCTAAAACATAACCTCACATCCTAAAAGCTGGTTTGTATATTTAATAATTCCAATTTTTAACAACTTTAACAAGCTCAAATATGATAAACATCACATACATATAATTATAGCTATATAACAAATCTAGAAATGTCTTGCTCTTTATTAAAGCACAAAAAATTCAAATTCTTCTTTACTTAATTTCTCCAATTCAACCAATAAAAATTATTAATTTTCTTCAATTTTGACTTTGATGCAAAATTAAAATTTAATTTTGACTTTTTCTTCATGATTTTCTATTGCAATTTTAATTTTGATTATGAGAGGTTGTATGAAAATATATAGGGAGTGTTTGTATAAATTATATATTTATATTTAATGGATTGAGTTAATTGTGCATGATTATAGTTTTTCTTTTATAGCTTTTATGTATAATGATTGTAAAATATAATTATATATTTACGATTATCTCATTTTTATCTATATTTTGATGTAAATTTTACTTTATAGGTTTGCTAAGATTTTTTATGTTTACATTAGGAGTATGTTTCATCCACATAAAAAAAATTAAAATATTTTACTTCATGATTCAACAGAGCATATTACTAGAAAATTTGAATCGCCTGATTCCACTATTTAGTTATCATAATCACTAGAGGTGATTTAAGAAAATTTCATTGATTGATTCAATCGATTCAACTTAGTATTATCGGAGAAGTATTTCATCCACTTAATAATAACCTTTTCTATGTTTTTTAAGAATAGAAACAAAATACATTTTACATACATCAAAGATCTCCTAAGTAGGTTTTTAAAACATGTAATTGTGTTGCAATTTTCAAATGGGTAGCAAACGGGTTATGATTGAGATAACTATATATTTTAACCCATTTGACATAAGGTAAATAATAAATTAATAACTAAACTAAGAATCATGAATTTATAAGCAAATGTGTTAGAACACATAAACTAGTATAAAAAATTACCTATTTTACTTTCTTATATTTTATTTAGTGATATAAATACAGATAGAATAATGTATGTAATAACTAACGATGTTCGATTCATATTTGAAGTTGTTTTTTAATGCGAGATTCAATGTTACTAAATTATATATTTTCAAAACAAACTAAATTCTCCCAACGTCTTATTTATCATGTTTGTAACATAATAAAGTTTGGTTAATTTAGGATAGATTAAGTCCGAAGTTTTTGTTAGGTTTAACATATTGTACTAGAACTATATTTGTAGTATGGAATATTTATACTTCACCTTCATCAATTATTAAATATTTCTTTATTTATTATGTTTTGTATTCTTATGCTTAATTAAACGTTTGATTTTTAACCATTTCAATTGTAAATTAAAATAGGTTCGAATTTAGCAATGTTGTGTAGAAAAAATCTCATACCGGCATATTCGCAGTGTTTGCCCATCCTGAAATTTTGACTTTGGTTTCAATTATACCAATCAGGGTTTTTCTTTTTCTTTTCTTTTTTTTCTTTACGTGGCTTTCAGCTTCAAATTCGCCGCTTATTACGGTGTCTTCCTAAGTTTCTATCATCTATTAATTAATTAGAGAAAATATAGACTAATATTATCTTTAAGGGTAAAATATGATTTAACCCCTAAAGTTTGTGTTCAAAAATGGTTTAATCCCTAAACTTTTTTAATAAATGTTTTAATCCTTAAACTTATTACGATTAATTGTTTTAATCACTTAACCTGGTATAGCAAATTACTAAAGTTCTAAAACAGAGTTTTATCCTTAAACTTATCTTATAAACATTTTAAACCTCTAACTTTACTATTAAATTAAGAAAATACACATGAGA
>JAUEJL010093685.1:0-13949 GCA_032274825.1 Drosophyllum lusitanicum
ATTGCTACAAGAGCGGTGGGTTTAAGAGTCGCGGATTTGACCGGCTCGAGGGAACGATGAGCCCCATAAACCCAACACATTTACAACCTCGCTGGAAAACTACAAATTTCACCATAAATCACTTATAACCGGAAACCTAAACTTTCACCATAAACCATTTGTAACATTGTCAGGAAGTTTTCACCAAACAAATAATGAAGAAATGCTTAAGATTTGGGCCGAAAACCTCAAACCTACAACACAAACACATACCGAACGCTACCGTCACCAAAACTAAAGAAGACAACCGGTGAAGTATTCTTACTATAGCAGGTCACAATACAGCCTTTAAAGAAAAGGTAACAATACACTCAAAAGCACAAATTAAAAGTTTAGTACACAAGAAGAATTTCAGTGATAATATATATAATGAGTAGTATAGTAAAAAATACAAGACACTTGACTTGTAAAATTCCCGTCTTTACTCCCTGGGAAGCTATACTTTCTTCTTTACTCATTTTGAAGAGCTAATCTGACTTCTATCTCTTCTCAGTTCTCTAGGGAAGGTAGGAATTACTTAAGTTTACCCATCACTTCGTCATTCTATTTCTAGGGGATTCCAACAAATACAATTTTATTTAAGATCACACAAGTTGTTTATATCACTTGTATCTGATTTCGTTTATACAAAACCCAGTTTGATATATTTTAAACGATGAAAGCATACTACATCAACCGTTCCATAATTATTATTATTATTATTATTATTTTATTTTAGAGAATAGAAAAGCAATTAATAGTGTTATTAATAATTCCCAAACCTGTGCAACAGGGTAATGCTAAGGCCCTGTTTGGTTCGTGGTAATTTTTAAAATTTTTTGGATTGAGATTTCAAATCCTGAAAAATCCTATGTTTGTTTGAAAAGAAGACAAGGGAATTTAAATGACATGATTTATTTAAAATCCCATCAAATCCTTTGCACAAGGTATTCTAGGAATCTTTGGCTACTCCCTACTATTTTAAAATCCTTAAACAAAGGATTCTCCCATTTACAATTTTACCCATCTTAACCTAGCTAACCTATCCTTCTCACTCATACATACCACTGCCGCCTCCCGACCTCCTCATTTCGGTAAAGCTAAAAACACCACCACCAACTGTGCCCCCTTCCTCATCGTCTTCGGTAAAGCTAAAAAACCACCGCCGGCTCACGTCTCCCTCGATTTTATCTCTTTGTGGTTCATTTATCTCATGATTTTTACCCTGTTGTACGTAACTAGTGTACATCTCTTTGTGGTTGATTTATATCATGATTTTTACCCTCAAGTCTCTCTCAATTTTAACCCTGCTATACAACAAATTTGTTTTTAATTTGTGTTGTATTTGACTTAATTGGTATGCAAGAGCATCGGGTTTAACTAAAGGGCAATTGTGTAATTTATCACAGAAACAATCCAAATCCGTTGATTGAATTACAAAACAAACGGGATTTCAAAAATGCAAATCCTGACAGATTTTGTCAACCAAACACAGGACTAGATTTACAATCCTGCCAAATGCAAATCCTACGAATTGCAAATCCCATGAAAAAAAATCTACTAACGAAACGCCTCTAAATCTATGCCAAAACCTTCCAGAATTAGTAACATAAAATAAGACCATGTATGTTAGATGTACAAAAACCAAACATTTAAGTTGATAAGCATTTTCACTCTCCAATTTCAGATATTTCTACTTTTAACTTTTTAAGAAATAATATAAAATGGAATCAGCCAAGCCACTGTTCAGCCCGACGAGTATTACCACCAACAGAGTGCCGTATACTTATCTTTTCTGTCGAGTATTTCTGTTGTAGCCACTCAAAAGCATTCACATCAAGTTTCCCAGATACCGACTTCCCTTGCTTCCTTCGAGTTTGTTGCTCTCTTATAGAAGCCCATAGTTTCTCAATTGCATTCCTCTGTTTAGTTGTAAATCTGCTAACATTGTCAAAAGCATGTTTCACAGTTATGTCTATGACTGTTTGGCACCTGAGAAGGAAAACAATGAGATTAATTGAGTTGATGGTAGACACAGGATATAAAGTGCAACCTCCTTGTGCCCTTAACTATAGGTATCACCTCCAACTCAGCTACTTATGAACGGGTTGATTCCTATATATCTAATGGTTCACATAGATAAAATCAACTAATTTTGCTTAAAAAGAAAAAAGAGATCGAAAGTTACCTAAACTGTTGTTATTAATGCATAAAACAGCTAAATCAAGAAAATAATAAATAATAAAAAAAAGAGTATAGACGAGTTTGCCATCATATCTCACAAGTTAATTATTTAGAAAGTTTGCTTTACAATGGGGATCACCATAGGTATTGGTTTGATAGTATGATGAAACAGGAATGGATATGACTACTTGAAACCTGTTGTTTGGTTTATGAATTGGGTTTTAAATATCATTCCCGTAACTTCTGTTATTTTTGGGTATAAAAATGCAGTAAAGTCTGATTTTTACTCGTGTAACTATTTATTATTTTACTATTTTAGCCAAGAGTGTTGCATCTATGGTGATCAAGAAAATAATAACAATTGCAACATTTTATACCAAAGTTATATTACAATATTATTATAGAGTTACATGCATGATAATAACACATCTTGACTATTGATTTTAATATTATTTCGAATTCAATGAATGTATTTAGAAGAAAATATATACAATTACATTATACATATAATCAGGAATTAATGTTGCAGTTGTTACAAGTAAATAACACTAATACTATAAAGTCAGAGAATGTGGGAATGGTTATCTAAACCCATGTAAAATGGTAGGTTGCAAGGATTCCCAGTTTCATGGGAATTAAAGTCATTTTTAACACACTCTAACTATCATTCCCATACCCTCATACCACACATGACACACCCTTATCAAAGAAGTTGAGAAAGGTCGGACAGAAAGTGTTCATGGTCAACACAACCCAACCTGATTTGACCTTTACAAAAAATTACCCGTTAACCAACTCCCCTACTTACCCATCTTGCTACCTCTACCCGCTGCAAAAGTCAAAACCAAACTTTTACAATACATAGTGAAATTTGTTGTTTATACATTGGTAAAAAAACATAACATTCTGAATATAAAAGTAAAATTGGAAAACATAATGAAGAAATAACTAACCATGGGATTTTGTAACGCTTTGCTGCAATCTCCAAGCAGAGAATTAATGCTTCTCTTTCTGATTTCATAAATCTCTTTCCTTCTTCATCTTCTTCTTTTCTTATTTTAGATGATGTTGCTTCAGCAACTAATTTTGTTTTCACTTTTTCTTCTAACTTTGAAGCATTTGGAATCAAAGCATCAAGTCCAAAGGGATCAGACTCTTGTTCTGGCTCACATTCTGCTTCCAGCAACTCTGCTTCATCTTTCAAAGAAGCAGCTTCTTCTATGTCATCTTCTTTTGTTGCTATAGGAAGATTTGAGATAGCTTCTTTGATTTTCCCACAAGCCTTTGAAAACTAGAAATAATCATGCAATGCGATCATTGGTCATTTATGTTCAAAAGGTATCAGAAAACAGTGTACTAGTATTATTTAAGGCGGAGCCGCAGAGAAAACTGAAACATAAATAACACCTATTCTCACACACACCAGCTATGAAAACTGAAAACTGAATGTGTATAACTAAAGTCTACTTTCCAAAGCAATGTGATATTTAGTCCACATTTTGACTTTTGAAAGTCAAGCACAAAACGTATCTAAATTTTATCGAACTTGAGACGTTACTATTGACCAATTGAAGTCAAAATATTAATATTGATATTAATAGTTCAGAGCTCTAATTCAAACAGAAGAAAAGAGCCACAGGAAAAACAAGATTCTTTGTACCTACACTTGGTACTAAAGTTTCAAGGAAAGAGAAGTATGTAAACCAAGGGCTAGTTTCACAATGTTTTTGTTTTTCTTATTTAATATTTATGTTTTCTTTTTGTTTTCATTAAAGTAAAAACTGCTTTACCAAAAAAAGCTAGCATTGACTTTCACTTTAACAAGGTTGAGGTTTCAAGCCCGTTGAACCATGATTTATTCTTTAAATTTTTATTTTCATCTCTTGTTGAAAAAGCAAGGGTTCACCAAAAAAATATTTTATTTTGTTGTCATAAAACTCACAACAGTAAGCGTTTGTTTGTCCATATGAGACCTAAGGATTAAGGAATCAATTTGAAGGATAGAAACAAAGTAAAATGTTGCATGTACAATTCATCTCTGATGTCTGATCTCTAACTGTATCCCCTTTAACTCATCCTTAAACGTACTCCAAAACATAAGAAAACCTATTCTAAGGGTGTTGGAATGAATGAATGATTATCATTCCTAATAGAAGTGTTTGGTTAATGGGTTTGGGTTTTAGAAATGGGTATCCAACATTCCAACCCATATATTTACGCATATTCTAAACCAACTAACAGAATTGGGTTTAGAAGTCTATTCTTATTCTCAATACATCATTACATCCTATTATTAAATCCTCACCCATAGTGATTCCTAATTACAAACCAAATTACACCCCCAAATTCCCCATATTTTGCCCCTTGGACACCTCAAAAGTGTAAAAGCATCTTATTTCTTGTACTGTCTACTGCCAAAACTAGATTAAAACTCTATTATTTCATCTTAGAAAGTCACAAATGATCTCACAAACCTTGTGTACTCATTATAAATACTACAACTACTAAGTGGACAAAATAATTTTTTTATAAAAACCTCAAAAAAAGTTCCCTATCTTGAATTCAAACATTATTTTGCAATATTACATCATAACAAAAAAAAACGTTTCGGGTAAATTCCAAATTATCATGATTGATTTTTTGGTTCCATTCGTATATACTGCAAGAGAACTGGTGGGTCAAAAGGGTGATTCATAAAAGGTCCAGCTCCTACACAGAATCACAGGAAGGTTACACATATCAGTCTTACCAACAATGCAACACCCATTATTTACGCCGATCTGTTCACTAGGCAAGTTAGTTAATCTACCTTGTCATTTTAATATTTTTTTTAAAGTTCATAGAAAAGTGTATCCTCGACCTCCTAAAATCAGCCAAACATTCTAAATCAGTGTTGCTAACCCAAATGGACTATCGGTAATACATACAAAACTCTCCTCTTCAGCCCAGATGTGCACGGTCAATCGCCCAAGCGGCAAGCGCATGGTCATGCATTAAAAGTGCATGCAAGGCTTGTGTGCCCCTCGCACAGCCTCTTATTTAGCAGACCATGCACCTAGACGCATGGCTGTGCCCAGTGTCAGTCAAAATTCTACTCTCGGCCTCACTTCCGACATTCTATCTCAATTATGTCTTTCCAAGTTCAAGCCCTCTCACAGTTCATCGATTTCAATGACAAAATCTTGGGAGAAATCTGGTAAAGCGAAGACAGGAACTGATAAGAAATAGCTAGGGAAAGGGAGAGATTAAGGGAAGAAGATGAAATTGTATTGATAGGAGAATGAAAAAGATACAATCAGAGGGATTACTATCCGCTCTGCCCAAGCTATCGCCGTATCTAACCAAATACACATGCATACCTCACCTATTCAGCTCTTATCTATAAATAACAAATAATTAACCGACTCATTACATCATCCACCCTACACGTGTCTCTTGCCTTTTCTAGAATAAACCTTCAAGGTATTGGGCCTGTTAGTCTGGGTAGAAAATGGGGAACTGGGCTATCCACTATCAGGAACAGTGTCAAGACCTCTTGTAACCGTCTAAATGCGTTGGTTGCCTCGTCATCCCAGCTAAAGTTGAAGGCACGTGAACTTTAATTAAAAAGAGCATGAAGCCAATTTGTAGCAATATAAAAGTACTTTCAAGAAAGTGATATCTGTGTTATATGAAGTCGTCAAAATTCGAATTCTATGTAACTTTGAATCACCTTAATCAGAGGAAGCCATTTCCTTTCACGAGGTAGAATGCAACAACTTCAACTCTTCAAGTGCGTATGACCTGATCTTGTAAAGACAAAAACGTCCACTGCTAATCATGGACATCATAAGACCAAGGATAACTTTGGATTTAATGGATTAACATAAAGATACTTGACCGTTAATATGGGTGGGTAAGTTCCCATTTTCATATATAGAGGCCCCTGCAATTCAGATTCCTCCATCTTCTGTTGTCATCGACTAAGGGAAACTACCATGATGACTCACACTTCGCATAAGTTTGGCTAATGTTGCCTTTAAACGATACACATTGTTGATGGATCCTTAAACACAGTTTCCAGTCAAGAGTTTACTATATTAAGGTAGTATATGACCCTGAAAGATCTGCTCCACATGCCTAAATTTTTGCAAACCTTACATTTGGAGCCACCTCAAATAGGAGTTTAACACATTCTCTTGTGAATAGTATTTTAGATCCAACCTATAAGAAGAATAAATGGATTTGCGAATGTAAAAGCATGGATTTTGTTGTCTACATTTACCTACGAGTCACAAGAAGTGTCGTGAACAAAGCAAATAACCCAATCCACTTGTTCTTCTCAAGTAATTCTCAATCTAATAAAGAGAAAATTACGCTCATCACCATTTAATTGGACATCCATCTTTTCTTTAACTCGGTAAAATGTTTCCCTCTTTGCCAATGAATATCAGCTTAAACAAATTTCAGCGCAAACATTTGTCAAATTACTAAAACATCAACTTTTTCTTCCCATTGGATACTAACACGAATTTAAAAACCTTATCATTGGTCCTAGGTTACACCAGCTTACTTGCTACAAGAAAAATCTGATGTGAGTGCTGTTGTCCCTATTTTTCATCCTGACGCTCAACATAGGCGTACAAGAGGATGCACAAACAATGGTATATGATTGTTATAACCATTCCTTGGGTTTAGTACACAGCGCGAATTAGTGATTGTGAAGTTAAAACCGTCTTTCGCTGGAAAAATATCCATTTTATATTTTTACACGAAATGGGTGATTAGGTAATTCCAAATGCCTACCACTATCACAGATATCCATGTGTGCAGTGTCCCTCTTAACACGTCTCACTTTAGACTTTAGAGAGGGTAAGAACAGGAAGGGAGAAAAAAAATAGATAGTAACTTATTTTCCCCATGTCAAATTTACACTTCCCATAAACTGTTAATGTCTAGTTTACATTTCCATCCCTAACATCACTCCATGCAAACATAAGCATGAATGATGAGAAGACAAAAGGCCAAGTTATGAAATAAAGATAAGAAAGTATAAAACTTAAACTATGAAAGGAATGAGATAAAACTCCAAAAGCCTCTCTTGACAAGGTGAAAAGATGTGCAATCACTAAGCTACGATAAATCAATGTGCAATCACCAGGCTGTTTGCATGTTATTTAAGCTTTTTGTTTGTTACTTTATTAACCTTTATGGAGGTCATCAGGTTCTAATACCGTAGAGACTATGGTACAGATTTGAGGATTTTCCAGCAAAAATTACCAAAGTATCTCCAAATATCATATTTGTATATCAACTTAAGTGAAGTCATACCAGGAGAAGAGCATACCACAAAACTATCATCAGTGAAGAGATCATTTCCAATTACAGCTCTGATCATCCATACGTGCAAATGCTTTTGCTGCTTTCGAGAAAAGCACTGCAAAACAAAATCAGCATGCCTATTACATCTTTATGAATTATGCACCTGTCCCATTCATGATAAAAGGACAAAAAAAAGTACTACTTCGCTCAAGTCTTGTGCAGCTAAGAACAATGCATGATAATCTGCCCTAAGCGGAAGATCATTACAGGTGGTCGGTGAAGACATTGCTGCTTCAAGTATGGCAAAGAAGTGATCACTATTACTAGGTTTAACACTTCCTGCCTTGATCAGCTGAATTGCAAGCTTTGATGCCTTGCTGAATTTCGAAGCATTGCTTATATGTGAAGCTATCTTTTTCATGGCATCTACGACTTGCGTTTCAGACGTATCAGCTATCGTTTTAAACCTCAAAGTTTTCTTTGGGGCAGTAGCTGAAAAGACAATAAGAAGAAAATCAAATAATGAATACCTTGGTTCCCAAATAATTACTTTATATTGATCACCGTATAATTTTGAAAACGAAATCAAATTAATATCAATTTAACTTGAAAACCGGTATCAAGGTTTTAAAACCCTAAAAAGCTTTTGAAGAAATTCGTACCGTAAGTATACCTTGAGGTTCGGATTGGGAACGTTTAAGGGCGCTCTTGAGAGCGGGTGCAGGTGGAGTTGGGGAAAGTTTGGCGGTCGCAGGATCCGATGAGTGTGGTAATGATTGCTCCGCCGCAGGTGGTGGTGGTGGCGGCGGCGGTGCCGAAGGGGGAGGAAGCCCTTGGAATAAGTTACTGGACATGGCTAACTGATTGACGAATTGTTCGCAAGAAATTCGTCTCGCGTTCGTTCGCAGGGAGGAAGGGAGAAGCGTTTTGATGGTATTTGAGGTTCGACTTGTCGGGCGTAGGAGATCCGAGATCGATTGTTGCTCACTTGCCTGCGACTTGCAATAATGTTCTACAAATGAGTTTAACCGGCAAATATAAAAAAGGATCTAGTTGCTACAAAATGAAAATGTTTAATATCCAAAATTGTATCGAAGTTGTCACTTTTTGTTATTGTATATATCCATCTTTCAAAACTACCATTTAATGTATCAAAGTCTCAAAAGCTATCGTTTAATGTACCCGGTTACCTGTTTCAGGTAACCGGTAATTTCTTTTGTTTTTACTTTTTTTTAAATACCAGCACTTGTCACCTCATTTGTCACCTCATCATATTCAATAACATCATCTTCTTCCTTCAAGAACATCATCTTCTTCATTTGAACATAACTGATTCTAACACTCAAGTGAATTGAACAAAATCAAAACCCAACTTAAAATGAGTAAATAGTTGAAAACCCATCTGAACAAAATCAAAATCCAACATGAATTGATTACACACTTAATCAAGATTTAAAACCGTAAATCGATTTAAAACCCGTCTGAACAAAATCAAAACCCAACCTAAATATAATCGCAACCAAGAAACCCTAAATCGAAACCCCAAAATCGAACTAAGAACTCAAATCTGGATTCAAAAATGGAGCAAGAACTCAGATCTGTGTTTGAAAATGGAACAAGATTTCAGATCTGGGTTCGAAGATGAAGTCATGAATCAAACACATAAAACAAGAACCCTAAAATCTCCAGATTTGGGGTTTTATAATCGAAGAGAAATCTGAGTTTGATAATCGCACCTTTAAACCTTCATCTTCAATCTCGATGTCGTCATGTCCTCCGGTCGTTGAAACCACATCTGAGTTTGAATCTCCCTAAGATGAACGAAGATGAAGATGTCCCAAATTGCAGTCCCAAATCCGAAGTCGATGGTGTTTTTGTGTCGGCCGGAGGTGAGAAATGGGTTCTTCGAACCTTCGGTTGTCGATGAAGAATGCCTAGTGCATTCTTTTTCTTCTTCTTCTTCTTCTTCTTCTTCTTCTTATTATTATTATTATTATTATTTAAATGCTTTTTTAATTTTGAATTATTTTTAAATAAGAGAACAACACATCAGCGTCCAAGTCACTACCACGTCGACAAAACCGGTTCCACGTCACCCATAACCTGCTATCAAAGGTAACGATACATTAAATGGTAAATTTTGAAACCTCAGTATATTAAATGGTAGTTTTAAAAGATTGGCATACACAATAGCAAAAAGTGACAACTTCGGTACACTTTTAGATACTAAACCCTAAATGAAGTTATTCAGTGTCGAATATTGAATCATTCAGTATTTAGCGTATTTGATTGTCATCTCTGAATAAAAACTGTGTTGAATGAAACTAGGGATGTAAACGAGCCGAGACAGACACTTATCGACCCGGGCTCGTTTAAGATTTTTTAAGCTCGAGCTCGAGCTCGGCTCGTTTAGAGCTTTAGATGTTGAGCTTGAGTTCAGCTCGTTTAATATTTATAAAGCTCGGGCTCGGCTCGTTTAGGCTCGGGTATTATTTTGATATTTTTATTGAAATGATATATATAATTATTAAAAATTAAAAAATATAAAATATAAAATATATTATATATGGAGCTCATTTAGGCTCGTTTAAGCTCGCGAGCCCACTCTTTGGAGCTCGAGCTCGGCTCGTTTATTAAATGAGCTTTAACCTAGGCTCGGCTCGTTTCGAGCTTTTAACGATCCGAGCTCGAATAGCTCGCGAGTACCCCGGCTCATTTACATCCCTAGCGGTGGCTATAGGTGGGTCGATGACTTTGAAGCAGGGCGGCGGCTTGATGTAGATGGTTGGGGTTGAGGTTAGCGATGAACGGTGGCGGTTGACAAGAGGCTGACGGCGGCGAATCCTCGATGTGGAGGCTGTAGGACGGAGGCCGACGGTGGCAGGCTTCATCTTGGGGCACAAAGAAGAAAATGATAATAGAATTAGGGTTAGGGTATAAAGAGGAGGGGATGATTGGTTATAGGGAGTGGAGAGAGGAGAGAGGAGAGAGAAAATAGGATGGATATTAAAATATTTTATTTTACTTTCTTGTTTTTAATTTAATACTATTTTATTTTGTTTTAATTATAAAAATGACACAACTCACAAAAACCATTAATTTATTAATTTAAAGATTAAAAATACTTATCGCACTTTACACAAATAAGAAGCTTTTCGCATGAATTTATATATATATATATATATATATATAGAGAGAGAGAGAGAGGTAGATATGAAAATATTGCTATAATTAACTTATAAAATATTTCAAACTATTTCATGTTATGTAGTTATAACATAAGATTCTGAATATGATGTTTTAATCGTAAGGGTGTTGTTCGGTTATAACTTATATTTTTAGGTTTTTAACAATCCGTCTCGGGTAATTGGGTATTCAAGGTTGTAAAAAAAAAACCGGTTACTTAAACCGTATTATAATTCTATAGTTATTCAAGTATCGGTATATAACCAAATGTCTTGAAATTTTGGAGTTGATAGAAAAAAGTCTTGAAATTTAATTAATTAATTACTTGTTACTTGTATAAAGGTTTGGTATTAAATAAAGGTTATCTCTGGTGTTAAAAAAAAAGTTCCACAATGCTACTGTTAAAGTAAATTACCATACTTGATTCCAAATGTTTGATTTATAGACATTTGGGCACTGTTTAGTAGTAAAATAATGTTCAATAATTATTAACCATTTAAATTATTTCTTAACACTTTTACAATAGTTTTTTCATGTTTCTTAAGGTCGAATTGTTCACCCATTGGAAATCTAAAGCCAAATTTTAAATGTACAATAAAAGAAACTTAAGTTACAAGATGCATGAAAGTTCAAGTTTGAGATGAAAAAAAGTAAATCGGGTATTCAGATATAAACGACTCTTAAATAATCAAACCAATAACTGAATTGATTTTATGAAGTGTAAACCGAATAACCGAATTCATCACCCGAATTTCTTTAGCTCCTTCACATTCGATGGGTGCTCCCCTCCCTTCACACAACCACATGTCCACAATAAATAAAAAATGATTATTAGTTTAATTTTCTAAAACGACCTTTTTGAATATTGTATGATTGTGACAATTAAAGTGGATATAATGTTTATTATGAGTTCACATGATAGCCAAGCTTATTCAACTACTTCAATAATTCAAGTCATGTCACATTTTACCAACTTTAAAGTTTTTTATCTCTCATTTTCTCAATTTCTCTCCAAATCACTCTCCATCTCTTCTTCTCTAATTTGCGACATCCAGATATTCTAACTAAGAGATGTGATATATCCTTTTATTTTTTTTCTACTTACAAAATTAACATAAGTGTCAAAATTAACAGAGAATGTGGGAAAAGAGAATTACTGGACTTTATATGCCATCTTGTGATGAGTAAAAGGATTAGGTAGGAGGATATATCATTTTTCTTCGACTTATGTTTCAAATGTATGCTTGAAGTACCACATTTCACATAAAAGGTACGATGACATACTTGAGGGGAGATGATTCTTCCACTTATAAAATTGATTCATCAAAGGAATATATATGTTTTACTAACTTGTAAGATAGCTTTAAATGTGTTGTACCATATGTGGATGAATCAATTTCATAAGTGAAAATATCACCTAGATTTTGTAAGTTTGTAGGGTTCCAACTCAAAACCAATTGGTTAAGAGAGGAGTAGCCCAGGACCCTTATAAAGCATATTACAAAGTCACTTTTCGTCCGATGTGGGACATTACTCAACAAAATGATCATATCAAGTTGGTACATTATATCTTTAGGGTTAAGGTACTCTTATGCTATGGTTAAACATAACAAACTTACATTTTTAATTCCCTTTTATTGTTTTTTTGTGTAGTATGTGTTAGTGTTGTTGGGTTGAAATTTATGCCAAAAAGCGCGTGGAAGTATCGAACATTTGATCGAGCACAATGACTAGTGCCATTGCGAGTGTAGGATCCATTAGAGGCTGCACAACCAAAGAGAAGACATTGCTACCGAGAGCAACTCCATTATTGGCCTCCTTGCACCGAATATCAACAACACACCTTTGCATGCCATCCTACACAACGCACGACTTGCGAGCAAGGGCAATCAAATATTTTTTACTTTAAATGAAAGATGATTTCTTATTTCTTATAATTATTATTAATTAAAATAGAGCTAAGCAAGTCAGATTCGGGTTTTCGGGTTCGTGTTGATCTTTTTTGGGTCAACCAATCTCTAACCCAAATTAGTTTCGAGTCATGTATGTATCAACCTAGATCATGTTTGATTCGAGTTGGGTTATTATCGTGCCAAAATTTATTAGCCTTACTAATAGATACTATTTCTCTAAGGTATGTTAGCTTTTTATCTTTTTTTCCTTACTTTTGGAAACTGTTTTTCATACTACTTTTTGCTAATTTATTTCAAATGAAAATATTGAAACAAATACAAGTGTATGATAATATTATGACTATTACAATATCATAAATGTTGCTATACCAAATTAAATAGATGTATATCCTTATCTAGTTATTTAGCATTATAATATCCTTTTTGGGATGTGCTCAACATAGTCTTTGAAAAAACTATAGTTTCAAGGGACAATCTACAGCCATTGGATCATTCCAAATCAATGATCAGGATCAAAAAGGGCTAAAAAAACGCGGAGGGGTATTTTTGGAAATACATAATTTCATTAAACTGCAACAGACATCGTCCCCCGTCTCATTCAACGCCTCCAGGATCCAAAGTCGCTGTCTCGCTCGAACCCTAGATCGATTTCTCCTTCTCCGGCGACGCTAAAAATCATCTTTCATACTTCTCCGGCAACGCTATAACGTGTTGATTCGTCCGTCGACACTAAATACAATTATACGGCAACTGACACACACATCTGTCGAAATCGTCTTCATGACTTTGTGATACAAATCACGTTCGAAGTCATAAAATCATACGTATATCTCAATGGATATGAATCAAGAAAATGTTAATAGCAATGAAGACATGAGCACAAATCAAGACTCAACCTCTGGTAAGAAAAAATCGATTCTTGTGTACTAATGTAGCTTATAGCAGCACATAATCACCTGTGATTTCATTTAAAAAATAACATTTTTATGATATGAACATAATCATGGGTGATTTCATTTAAAAAATAACATTTTTATGACACAAATTTCAACATATCACGAATTTGTTTATGTAAAGTTTCAAATTATTACAATCACATGTGATTATACACATGTTAAATTATATAATCACATGTGATTATGCATATGTTAAACTATATAATCACATGTGATTGTATATATGCTCGTATATAATGGAACATTGTACTCCTTTTCTTCTTTTTGCAGCTTCTAATCTGAATACCACTCCGAAACCAATTAGAACAATATACTTAAATACACCGGGAGGATCACTATTCTATGTTCCAATTGTTGATCAGAGTCTACTACCAGTAAAGGGGACCAGGTT
>JAUEJL010093696.1:0-13947 GCA_032274825.1 Drosophyllum lusitanicum
TGCCTTATCACAGGCACACCCGTTCCTTAATTGCAGGTATGGCTGTGGCACTCTCAGACATGGGCACGCCTGTGCCGTGACCTGGTACGCCCGTGCCTTTACACCAGAGCACGGGGGTACCTTATGAACTAGGGTTTGCCACGGGATGATAGGCACGCCCGTACCCTCCTTAGGCAAAACCGTGCCTCCCCCTGGTCTGCACAGAACTGTTTTCCAACCAAAACAACTCAAAACTCATTTTGGATTGATTCTAACATCATAGGGGTGTTTTCCTACACCCCAAACAGCTATAAACAACAACTAACACATAATAAACATGTTTTGATCCTTAAATCCATTATTTGACCCATTTGAACATGTTATTCAATCAAACAAAATATACCTTGATAATTCTAGGATGGTGAGGATCATAAACTGATATTTATCCTGCTGTTATGTGATCAAAATAGAAAGGAAAGATGGTCCAGCTTGATGTTCATGTGAGTATGTATGCAAATATAATGTCTATGGGTTTGAAGAGGATCAAGAAAAGGATATCATATATATCCACAAGTTTCCCATAATGGCAGATCTGACCCCTTAACTAGTTAAATATTATTTTGGCCGTTTTAATCCCTCTAGTTTTATAAACACATCCTATCACTAATAATCACTTATAGCACATATAACACATATATTAATCATAATTAATTAAGACTTATAAAAAATCTGGGTTTTACAACAATGGTGATGCTGGTGAGGTTATGGCGGTGACTGATTACGGTAGCGATGACGATTGTGAAGCGTCGGTTGATGTGGTAAAGGCGAACTATGAATTGATGGTTAGATAGGTCTTGATTTTGAAATCCCACATATGAGGGATTTAGAAATACCACCACCCCCCCCCCAAGGATTTTGAAATCCCATACCTATAGGATTTGAAATCCCAATCCCTTCCTTCTTATTTTCAAGCAAACATGGGATTTTAAAAAATTTGAAATGCAAATCCTGTGTTATTAGGTTTGGTTTGGTTTTCTCATTCTTGTTATTAGGTTTTGCAATCAACTACTAACGCTTAGTTTAACATAAAATATTATGTGTGAATATAAGACATAGAGTGTTCAACACTACAATATTGCAATCAAATGAAAAGGCTTAAGAAGCGTTTCAACAAAATAAATTTATACGTGGACATAAAAAATAGAGTGTTCAACACTACAATAATCACTTGAGCAAAGTAATTTATTAAATATGAGTATGATATTCAGTAGCAATGAGTTCACAACATTATTACTTGAGCCACTAATTTCACAAACATCAAGCTGCGTCTTTGATAACCATTTAGACGATGCATCGATTTAAAAATCTCCATGGTTCATAATGTGGATATAAATGTCATGACATATATCAATGAATCCTTTTTAGAATATTAAGGGATTTAGTCCCTTATTTATTCAATGATAGGTTATAATTTAACCTTCATGAGAGAAAATATACAAAATCAGTATATTGAATAAACTTCTGATTCTTCTTTAAACTTTTCACATCATCATTGACTTGAGATGTTTATTCGGTCATGTCATTCAATAAAACAATCAAGGTCTATAAACTTCTGGTTTAAGAAAACATATGATTCAATTTCATTAACCTTTGTGTTATAAGAGGATGCGAAAGAAAAACATTGTGTCATGAATTTTAAAATTATTCCTCGTTACAATTTATTATAGGTCTTATGCAACATTGATTGTGAACTATTATATGGAAAAACTGTCTTATGGCAATAACTGTTTTTCCTATTTAGAAACATAAATATAACCATCAATATTTAATAAATAATATTATATGTGTTTGAATCATGAGTCACCATGATGTATAAATAAAGCATTAGCTAAATGAACCATGAGAATATAACAATCAAAATTTTTAACAAGAGATTATGTTTAGCTTGACGATAAGCATCCAAAGATTTCTCACACTCATTACTAACATATATTTGCTATGACATCATCTAGGTCAATAACTATGATGTGTACCCAAATAATTACCTCAACTAGGTCAATAACCATGATGTTTACATCAATTATCATGTTATCATTTTCACTTCTGAAAATATAATAGAGCTAATCCGACAGGTTTTACATTAAATCTCTTTATTTTGCTCATTGTTTACTCGGCCAAAAGCCAACATCAAATTAAACTCAACTAAACATATTTCTCATATATAGTCTTCTCTTTATATAATATCAACTCAAAACTGGTCGTCAATCACACGGGGTTTTTCCTTTGATATTTTCTTGAAAGCCTCTGACTGATAACATGTTTGAATTATAAAGAGAACAAGAAAAAGAGATGAGAAGAAGAAGTCACATTATGTATTAAGTAATCTTCTATGTATTGGTGTATAATAGATGAGTTTCAAGATTTGAATTATAAAGAGAACAAGAGAAAGAGATGAGAGGAAGAAGTCACATTAGGTATTAAGTAATCTTCTATGTAATGGTGTATAATAGATGAGTTTCAAGATTCAAATATCTTATCTAGAATAATACATATCTCTAATTGTTGGGGAGATAACCATTTCAACCCAAGAATTAAACAATCTTATTGAAATATATAAGATTAGACTGTAACAAAACTATTGTTTGTAATAGACTAGAAATTATCTTAACATGTGTTGTTAAGATTAGACTTGCAATTTTAATTAAATCTTGTAGATTAGCAGTAAGCTAATCATACTGACGTCAGCTAAGACTAAGTTGATTATTATGTATGCTCAGCTAAGAGAGTACTTAAGATCAGATTTGATCAGCTAAGCTGTGTTATTCACTTAGTTGAGCAAGCATATCTGAGCAACAACTTTGCAATCTTATCTTATTAGTTAAGTTCTAAGTTTCCTTTTATATTTCTAGGTATAAATTATTTAAGTCAAATGCTAAACATGTGTTGTTCTTTACAGCCTTAAATCTTCTATTTGTAAAAGTACCAACACTTTTAGTTTTGCAAAGTAAAACTAAAAGGATAAAACATGGATCTGATGAAAAAGGTTAAAGTTTCCGTAGAAAGAATATCTTGATCAAGTCTTAAGCATGGACGAAAACAACATGTTTTGAAAAGTCAAGACACTGAAGAATTTATGAATGATAAAAGTTTCTAGTATCAAAAAGGAATTTTGCTCTGCTTAAGACAAAAAGGCATGAGATATATATATTTAAATATTGTTAGTGGAGAGTACTTTTCATAAAGTAACATTATTTTATTGGGAAAACGATTAAAATAATATAAACTTTGTATCCCACTAATTTTACGTAACTCCACGATTTCCAGGTCAACTTTTGACTTTTTAAACTTATAATTCAAAGGTATACTAGTTTGATAACAAACAACGGAAGTCTTATAAGAGTATTTTCTTTATTTAAAATAACCCAACTAGGGTTTTCAATTTACAAACGGGTGTTACCAACATTAATACCGACCGACCATCATACCTGTCAACGAACAACAAGTGTCCCAACATCAAAAAAGTAACCCCTAACACAGCCAAACATAACCTCTGCAAAAGCATACAAATTAGAAGGGGGTTTGCTTTAAAAACTAGTGAGTTCAAACATATCCAAAAACATTACAAAGCACATAAAGTATGACATGATAACACAAATAGTGCTATCCTATCACATTGCGGTGTGCTGACATACTCAGTAGGCATCGTATGTTGCAGGGTTGCAAATCCGGCTCAACGATCCTAACTGGGGAATCAAGCACACCTAACCGCGCTGGTGGGTAAGCGGGTTGCGGTCCACCGAGCATCGCTATAGAACCAATGGCTCCTTCGAGTTCCGTGGATAGCTGATTACCCCTAACGTCAAGGAATGATGCTCCTACAGAACCCCATTGATTCCGACCCATAAGTCCCCCGGGATCTAAATCCCGACCCATAGGATCTACCGGAACCCAATTATATAGTGAACCCGACCGGAAGGATCTATGAGATCCCATGTCAACCGACCTCAACCACACGATTGTAAAACAGTCCACAAATGTCCGGACATATCACATACACAAAGACGATCCAAACAGAATCCAATAGCATGCCTGCATTAACACAACATTAACTTCTACTCCTACACGATGAGTAGAACAAACAAGTGCAACTTTGCCGTGGTATAGAATCATTGCATAGATCATTAAACATGTATTCAATCTCTATCATTGTGTACCTAGTCAACATAGGCATCACATTTATCATATCATCATGTTTTAAACATAGTAGGCATAGGGTACACACAAGTCCAAAGTACTCATGAACTAGTTTTCTACAATGAGTTAGCAACTATACTTGATACCGCTTTAAACATAACATTCTTGGGTTATCACTAACTTGCTCATTATTGGATAGTGTACCATTATAGGTAGCATTAGCTTCTTATTGTTGGGAGCATAGTTTACATACCTTTAATATTTAACTTGCTTGTTATTTGTTATTAGTTAACCAATGATCAACACTAGATCATATTCATGTTAATTTTACCATCAACAGATCAATTGAGCTTACCCATGATCACATTCTGAATTACTTTCTTCGTCAAACATGTAATCATAGACCATTATGTTCCATACATAACTATGGCCAATCAATAATTACACAATCACTACATAACGATTAATGGTTAACTCGGTACTCACCTGGGTCCAAGATGCTTGTATTAATCTTCTAACGATGCCTTTAGTCCGTATATTAACCTATAATAACAGCCCAAACATCAACATGCGAAAAACAACAAAACTGCTTAGTGGCCCCTTGGACGCGTCACGTCCAATATACTGACACGTCAGGTCCGAAGAACAGATCCAAAACACATACGGCTCTACATAATGAAAATCGACCCAATCCAACACCAAACTACTTCAAATCGATTTCTAGTGTTTGTATACTCTATATATCATCAACACAAGTGTACTAAGTAACTATTAACTCATTTAAAACAACCAATTCATGGATTAGTTGGATTTATCCACTTGACTCATTTAAGAACCCTAACTCCAAATTTACTAGATAGACTACAACAAGTTAATGATCTGAACTTGTTTCAATTACTAGGTGTTGTAGAAATATATAGTGAACATCAATATAACTTCTTTTATGCAAGTTTGAAGCTTGACCTACTAAACCCACTTGAACTTTCAAGAACAAAATGAACTATAGAAGAACACTTACAGTATTGATGTCAAGGACACAAGAACAGATGATATGAGACTGAAGATGGAATCAATTACAGATTTAGAGCTTTCATTTGAGTTTGCTTCATACCAAGGTTTCTTCCAGGAGGTGCAACAAAGAGGAGAGATCAACGTGTGTGTGTGTGTGTGTGAAGTCGAATGAAGGAAGGAGAAGCAAATAGGGGCCGCCACCTCATATGTGTATAATTATATCAAATGCGGGTATCCCACTCCCCTAACCGACTTACAACTTAACAAAATTATATCTATAAATCTCAACGAGGATATATTCAGAATCATTATTTTAAAGCATTTAATAATTTACAACTTTTATTCATTTTCATAACTATTTTCCATATCCAAGTTAAATACCAATATTACGAGAAATACTTATAAACTTGGAACTTTTAATTAATTCACAAGAAAAGAACCCCACAAACATAATATACAACTAGGCCCATTTCGGGGTGTTACACTACGACCTGGAATGATCTCTCGAGTCACCGTTGATCCCGAACTACGACCCCAAGACCCCTTGGGATCCAGCTATTGGCTAACCTCAACCATACGACTGTAAAACAGTCCATAAATGTCCGGACATAACACATACACATAGATGATCCAATCAAGATCCAATAGCATGCATGCATTCATAAACACTACAACCTTGCCATGGCATAAAATCATAGCATAAATCATAAAACATGTATTCGTTCACTAATATAGTAAACCTAGTCAACATAGGCGTCGTATTCATCATACCATCATGGTCTTAAACATAGAAGGCATTACGATATACACAAATCTAAAGTACTCATGAACTATCTTCCTACATTTAGTAGGCAACTATACTTGGTATTGCTTTAAACATAATATTCTTGGGTTATCACTAACTTGCTCATTCAATTAGATAGCATAAGATTATGGTTATCATTAGCTTCTTATTGTTGGAAGCGTAGTTTTTACTTACCTTTAATATTCATCTTGCTTGTTATTGGTTATTGGTTATTGGTTAACCAATTATCAACACTAGATCATATTCATGCTAGTTATCCCATTAATAGGTCGCATTAGCTTACCCATGATTACACTCAGAATTACTATCTTGATCACAATCATATTATTTATGTCATTATGTTTCATACATAACCAATGCCAATCAACAATTCCATAAATATTACATAACTATTAATGGTAAGTCAGTACTCACCTGAGTCTAAAATACTTGCAAATCACTCTAGACCATTGCTCATGTCCTCTTGTTAACCTATAATAACAATACAAGTTTTAATGCTTGAAAAATAGAATTATTTTTGTTGTCAACATGGGTCGTGTCATGACCATTATACCGTCACGTCGCAACGCAGCAAGAACAAAAAACAGTACGCAGTTTTTTGCTGTTCAAACCACAATTGATCCAATCTTCAATCCAGTAATTCCATATCAATATTTGCAGCTTTCTAAGGTTATTAAGCATCAACTAACATAAGACTTTACCAAGATTACAATTCATGTAATTATAAACACCAATTTTATCCCAAAACCCCCCTTGATCAACAAAACGGGTTTTCAACCTAACTTGTATATCTTGATCAAATTCAGTTCTAGTTGAACTTAGAATCATTAGAAAACAGACTAGAAACATCAACAAGGTTCAATTTGATGTGATATATACCTACTACATCTTTTTAATAAATCAAAGCTCAAGAACACCTACTAAAGAAGATGAACACTTTCTTGATAACTCAAAATCTTGATTTGTTAATCGAGTTTTAATGGTTTGAGATTGTTTCCTGATTCCAAAACACTTGTAACTAGACTAGCTAAATGATTAGATACTGAGTTTTTTTCTTCCAATGAGGTAACAAGAAATGGGTGTGTGTTGTGTTATGAGAAGAGAAAGGGAGAATCAAAGGAATAAAAGGGGAGGCCGACCTTAGAGTCGGTCATTACTAAAATGCGGGTATCTCATAAGATATCTGTAAATCCTAACGAGGATATATTCGGAACCATTATTTTAAACCATTTAATAATTTATAGCTTTCCTTCATTTTCATGAACTTCTTACTCAACACCTCATTTAATAATAATAACATAACTTCATCTTTTTAAATTTGAAATTCCTATTTAGTTCACAAGAATACAACTCTACAAGCATATGATACAACTAGGTTCATTTCGGGTTGTTACATTTTGTCATTTAAATATTATATTGTCTATAACCTCTAGCTAGGCTGCCATCCATGTCTATATATATGCAAGCCAACTCCATTGTTGGTGTACAACTTAGACTTACAACAAAAACCGATTGCAACTTCATAAAAGCAATTAGAGTTAGCATATTAGAAGTTTTCAAACTTGTTCATGTGTTGAACACCTTTAGACATTAGTTGTTTTAAGTCAAAGACATTGACCAAATGTTGATTTTAATCCAAACAAACTTTTACATCTTTCATATAATCTAATGCAACTAATAACACTTAGATCATCATTTAGCATCATGTTTGGGATTCGACAAGAAGACATGAAATGAAAGAAAGTAGATGGAAACCAATTTTAATTGCCCCAAGAAGATCATCTTTTTTTGTTACAACTTTTTATTATTTCCTACAATTTTTAGTTCTATCTACTCTTCTTTGGACCTTTAAATAGATTATGATGGATACTTCCATTGGTATAAGAGAAAGCCTTAAAGCCCATTTTCATTTAGAGGAAACCAATCATTAATTTTAGCTTTTACTTTTTCTCCTTTATCTTTTCTTCCTCCATTTCATTTAAACATTAAAGAAAATTAATTAAGCATGTTAAAGGCAACACCTTGAGAGTTTTACTATAATTATTATAGTCCTATACAAATACATAGATCGAGTTTTTAATATATTGTAGTTGACACATATAAAACGATATAAATTACGTAGGTATATGTATTATATTATACAGATGTATGTATAAGAAAAACCCTAATAGTTAACCTTATTAGAACTTAGTTCATGTATATAATTGGGGTGGATCATATACTAAACCTTAATTACATTGTATTTGCTATACTCCATCTCAGTGAGAGTGGTTGAAGGTAGAGCGAGAAGTACAATGAGAGATAAATAGGAGCTTCAACTACGACGAGGGTGGACGACGGCGGTAAGAACTACGTACAACAATGGCGGCAAGAGGCTTGTTGACAAAGAAAAAACTAAACTTATATTATTTACAACGTGTCCCCGGGGTAGGACGAGAGGGTAAAGAAAAGAAAAAAGTCGTCACTCAAGGGGGACTACGGAGCGCAATGGTAGGCGTACGTAGTTCTGTATCGACGGTGATGTATAATGAAAACCTCATAGGTATTCTATGTTATATTGATAACTTTTTATAAAATACATGAAATATAATATAATAAGAAATCTTAATGGACACTTCTCATGTATAGAATCAGACTACGTTATCATATACTAATACTCTTAATACTTCTTTACATTGAGATGGTAGAAGGTTAGACTATCGTACGAGAGAGACAATAAAATAAAAGAGAAAACAAAAGAGAAATGAAACATAGAAAAACCTATGACCACAAGGCGACACACAGATTAATAGCCAAAGGAGAATACAAGATAAGGGACGAAGGTGGTAGTAGTTTCGACTATACACAAAAATTAGCAACGGTCAAGATCAAAATTAAAAATAAAGCCATCTAGCAATGAATTTTTGTCAATATGCTAGTGTTATATTCGACTTTAAAAGACAAAAGAAAGAAAGAAGAAATAACAGTAAAATCTTGATTATCCAAACTTTTTGTATCAGTATTTAATTATAAACTTAAAAATGTTACAAATGTGAAAAATTAGCTTACAAAAATGTATATAAGTTATCATGTTTTGCTATTATATGTATTGGACATAATATATTTTTATTGTGTGTATGGAGCTTCTAATTTATCGTTATTGTGTTTATCAAACTTTCTTTTTTATGTACTAAACTTGTACTATTTTTTATTTTTTATGTAAGCAAAATACATACAATAGTAACATATTAAAAATTTGATACACATAATAGAAACTTTTAAAGTTCGATACACACTAGCAAAACATGACAATTTGAATACATTTTAGTGAAATAAACCCAATTTTTTTTCGAAACCTCTGCATTTACAAGTGTAAAAATTGTAGCTAGAATCACATTTATTAGAGCGGAAACCAATTTTAAAATTATAAAATTTCACGCTTTTAAATGTAAACTTTTCTAATCCACTATTTATTACTAAATGTATACATTTAAAAGGGTGGATCTTTTAAAATCACATATACACATTTATAAATGTTTTCTAACAATCTCTCATTACAAAAATATGTCATTTCTTTACGCATCATAAAAAACTTGTAAGAATTTTAAAACTTTCGTGAAAAATAGTTTAAATGTAGAAATTGTTAGAAAAGGAAAAAAGTGTTACATTTTAAAATGTGTAGATCTAATATTAAAAGTCTACGCTTTTATGTGTAAATTTAGTAATAAATAGAGAATTAGAGAAGTTCACTTAAAAGCCTAGACTTTTGTAACCATAGAATTATTTTTAAAATTTTCACGCTTAGAAGTATGAAAATTTAGATAATTTGTCCACACTAATATATGTGTTTTTACTACAAATTTCACACTTTTAAACTTAGGTATTTGATACAAATTTACAACACCCAATTTTTTCACATTTTTTTGTAATTTTTCACAGTTTTAAGTGTATTTACCCTCAGGTTGAGAAGGGCGTCGGTGTTCCCACGAAACCTGAGCTCTCCCAGCCTCTCCTGCAAGCTGCGGGTGAGCTACGGATGGTCTAAGAACTATAACCAAAGTAATGTGCACACAAATCTCTTTGCTAGAAACACTAAATGTAGTTGTAGGTAATATAACCTTTTTTTAAAAGAAAACCATTTGGCCTAAAATTTAAAAACAAGATGAAAAGAAAAGTTATTTATTTCTATGGTATAGAAGAATAATTGTTTTTTAACTCCACGCTTCGAATGATTATGGTTTGAAATGAAGGGACATCTATATTCTATGGCTAGCTAATGTAGATTGCAGGGGGACCTCTACATTTATATGCTAATTTGGAACCATCTAAAGATATCAAATCCATTTAATTGACTTGTGATAATAAAGATTCAAGCAACTCTTTTTACTTGGTTGAAATTAATTAAGACGAAATGTAATACTCTAAATTGGACTATATGGTGTTGTAATCATATTTCAATAATTTAAACACTTTGTAATTTTTTTCTAGCGTCTTGCTAGAAGTTTTAATGATATATAGATTACTAGTTGGGGTGATGACCATGCTGAAATTTCTTTCCTAGTGTATCCTTTATTACGGTTCAAAAAATAAAATAAAATAAAATCCATTTTCTTATGGTTGGTTTCTAAGATAGACTATGTGTGGATCTCCTATGTGTTTGTACTAGGAATTTTTTGTTTTTGACACAAACGGCGACAACAAACTGAAGCTTTTTGTACGATGGGTGGCTGTTTGCTTGTATATATTTGAGCTTATAACTTTACGCCTCTTAAAATATAACACATGTGATAATATGACAGAGTTGTCTCAAGGGTATAGCTACTAAATCTAGTGTTTTACGTCACAAATTTCCGAAGACCTCGTATAGAATAATGTTAGCTATTCTTGTGATTGTTGTTTTAGTAAAACGAACTTTTTCAAAATTGAAATTAGTAAAAAAAACAATTGTGATCGACATTCTATACTTATATATAAAGCATTTATACTTTGAAATTACTAATTTACTCCTCATTTATACTCTAAAATAAAAACCATGAATGGGATTAATTAGATTTTTAAATATCATTTTAATAACTAACGTTTCATAATAAATAGTTTTTAAAAATGTCTAGCCAAAGCAAATTTAAATTTTAAATTTTAATCTATAAGATATTAAATATAAATTAAATAATAAATAAAAAATCTTCATAAAAATAATATTTTAAATCATATAATAAATATTTTATTTTAAGTATTAGAAAGTACGTATAACTAGAATTTATTAAACTTAATAACATGTAACACGAATTTATAAACATTTTCAGATTTTTATAATAGATCTTCAAAATGTATTTAATTTTACAAGTTTTGCTAGTATGTGTATTGAACTTTAAAAGTTCTTATTATGCGTATCCAACTTTTAATTTGTTGCTATTATATTTACTTTGGTTACATAAAAAAAGAAATTTTTATAAGTTTAATACATAGAATAAGAACTTCAATATATACAAATAAAAGTTCGATAAGCACAATAAAAACTTTAAAGTTGGATTCACACTTGTTCTTCTTACGAACAAACACCATCCCCATCAACACATGCAATTTCCAAAGTCATAATATGTTTTCATCATCTTATTTTAAAAGTAGAGATCTTTTCTTATTTTTTATTTTTTTAAAAGTTATATTAATAATTCATAAAAGAGAATAAAGGAAATGGGAAAAAGAGAAAAAAAATAGACATGTTTTGAATGGAAATTAGAACTTACCATAGTGCGTTAATATATACTATACCCCTACATTATAAAAAACGAACATGTTATAGAGTAGGAATTATTCATCCAAACCGCATTGTGCGCGCAATTACCATGCTAGTGTTACAATAAAGACAAACTGCTTTGGCTATTTTATCAATCTAAACGGAGCTATTAATCGATTTAAATTTAAAAGACTTAATAAAAGGATTTGCGGAAAAAAGCTAAAAAGGTAAATTTTGTATAAAAACCGAAATATGAATCCACAAAGTTTTAATCAAAAGACTTCATTTTTAAGTTTGATGTTACTCTTCAACAACCTTGAGATGACCCTCAAGTATGGAAAAAAGGTATGAGGTTTAAACATATACAAGATGACAAATTTCTTGTTTTTTCATATTTTTTTCAACTTAATTTTGAGTTGTGTATAGAATTTTGTCAACTTGTTCGTATTTATAAACATGTACAAGATGAATACAAGTTTTAATGCTAAAAATATAGTAAATGATAATAATATTTGCACTTATTATTATATAAAAAATATACTTATGATTATAGAAGAAAAATGTTCATACTTATAATTGTATACATAGAAGAAAAATGTTCATACTTATAATTGTATACATAGAAGAAAAATGTTCATACTTATAATATTGTATACAAAATAATTTATGTCTACTTTTAAAACGCTAGAGATTTTGTCTTCATATCAAATTTCTTTAAATGTTCTATAAGTGAAGAAGCGGGAAAAAACTTGTCAGTCTAAATATTTTTCTATAATAATAAGTGTGAATATTGTTATGATTTTTTTATGAGCAAATTGCACGAAAATACAATAAACTATGTCAATATTGTCATTGTATGCAACCAACTTTATTTTGTATCTAAAAATACACACAACTTACAAATTTTGTTCATTGTATGCAAGTTACCTATCATAACAGGTAACTTACCGGTAATCTTAAAAAAATAAAAGAACTTTGGTACCTAAAAATACAAAAAACTTTCAAATTTTGTTCAATATTGTATACAATGGATAACTGGTAACCTGGTAATCAGGTTACCAATTGTATACAATGAACAGAATTTGTAAGTTGTATGTATTTTTAGGTACAAAATAAAGTTAATTGCATACAATCGCAATATTGGTAAAGTTTTTTGTATTTTCGTGCATTTTGCCCTTTTTTTATTTTCTAAGCGCTTAAAATTTTAAATATCTTTTACATATTTATAAGTGCGAACAATGGATCTAATTCTACGTACTTTGTGAAATTGAGATGTGAAGAAGTATGATATGTGTTATATATTATTTAGTAAATTGCAGGCTTTCAATTACAACAAGGGTTGTCTTATGAGGCGTGCAACATGCGTAACCATACAGGACCCATGACTAGTAGTGTCTATTATTTTTATATATGTTCTATATTATGTATGTTAACCCAATTTTGTTAAGCCCAAAACTAAACTTAAGCCGACTTAATAATGCAAAGGAAGAGGCAAAGTGATATTCAATTGCCAAAATCGTTCAAAGAATCATTGATTCATCAAAAATCGATTGAGGATTTTGCAACTTTGCGAACAAATCAAACAAAATCATAATCAATGGCTAACAGCTTAGGACTTGTGAAAAAACTAAATTGAAGGTTCAAATTTCAGGGCTTTTGCAATCCAATACATCAAGACTTGACCGAAATCAAAAGTTGTTAGCTGCTAAGGCTAACTTGATAAAGATTCTATTTCACTATTGATGAATTATTGAACAAACGATCTAAAGGCAGAATTCAGAAATCTAAGGCATATTTGAGACTTGAAATCTTTCTAAATTCTCAAACAGGTATAAATTTTTTTAGTCTTTGTTCGTTGACTCTTAGTTTTGGTTTTTATTAATTGTTTAGATTGTAATTTCTTACTTTTGACTGTTTTGTTTTTCTATATGGGTTTGTTTACTAATTCAATAGTTTATTTACTACAATATCTAAATTTGCATAGTAATTGTTTAGCTTGTTAGTTGATGATTTTATATATTTTAGTTTGTTTTTATTTATTCTAGCATTTTCTAGGTGTCCTTTTTTAATTCTATTCTGGACCCCAAAAATATTTAAAATGACCTTGTTTACAATTAGTAAATTATGTGTTGAAACTTGCATGTTTTAGTACTCACTACAAGAATTACTGGCTTTAGCGGCGACGCAAACTTTAGCAACGACATGTAGTTGGGCGGGCTACATGTCGCTGCTAAAGCTTGTGTCG
>JAUEJL010093707.1:0-13946 GCA_032274825.1 Drosophyllum lusitanicum
GACCGTGGCTAGCTACCACGTGGAGATATTGTGGCTCAATGGACAGACCCGCATCCTTATGTGTTTATGTGATTACTATCATAGTAATGTATGTTGCCAAACTTGTGTTTTCAAAGATAATGACTTGGTTTTTAAAAGATTAAAGTTTTTGGTAGTACTCACTAGCTATGTTTATAGCTAACTTGGTGTGTAAAATGTTTTGTATCCGTAAGATGTCTAGAGGCCTATGTGAGGCGGGTAGATGCCTTGGGCATAGCTTTGAATTGAGTTAGCTTTCGGTACACTTTTAGAAACTAAACCCTATAATCATTGGTGAAGACACGAAAGGGGTAGATAGGCGGTTTCACCCCTATCATTTTAATTTTTTATGTAAAATTTTTATACTTATTAAGGGTATTAAGGTAATTATTTCCCCAAAATTAATTAAATAAAATAAAACTCCATACCGTAGCTTTTGTTGATGTAAGCACGAAAGAAAAGGGAGACTATTGAAACAATGAAAACTCATGTTGAGTCCTTCGTTATTTGATTAACGATTACTCTATTAAATGATAGTTTTAAAAGTTGGGTATATGTAATATCAAAAGGTGACAACTTCGATACATTTTCATAAGCTAAAATAAAAAAAAATGATGACAGAAAATATCAACACCCAAAGCAGTGATGAAAGCGTTGACGCAAGGAGGAGGGAAGATGTGATTCAGATATGTGGTATCATAATATAAAGAAACATGATTGTATTTCTTGTATAAATCATCGATCATTATTATTACAATTAAGGACAATAAGGTCAAATTTTTATCGGTTATATTAAAAAGAATTTAAAAGAATTATAAAATATTTTAAAATGATAAAACTAAGAATTTGATTAAATATAATATTTTAAAATGTTATAAAAGTTAAATAATGATATTTCTAAAATAAGGTGAGTAAATATGTTATTATAAGATTTAATAAAAACATATATAAAACTTTTTCTAATAATTTTGATTAAAATCAAAGTCAAGATTTCAATTTTTATAAAAATAAATTGTTAGAGATTTAATAATCATTCAACTTATTCTTTTACTTATATTTAAACATTAAGAAATCATCATGATGTGACTGATTATGATAATAACTGCTAATAATAAATTAATAATAATACGATCTGGAATGTCAAAATGTCAAATCTTAGATCCCCAACTAATTGGGCTCAGCAGCATTGGGCTTATTAACTTCTACTTGTTATTGGACTTCAGCTGAGAGAAGCCCAGTGTTATTTTCTAGGCCCATTTTTTATGATATGATAAAATTTATTAATGTACTTTACGTAAAAAGAAGAATGTTCAATATAGTCCATACTTAATTCATAATTCTAAAAGATTAATTTTAGTCTTTAGATCAACGACATCAATGGTCCAGATTGCATTTTAAAATTTTGACCGGATTGGCATTTTCGTAATTCACATGTGATGCTTTTATAAATCACATGTGATTGTATACTTAATCACCTGTGATTGAATATTAAAATTTTAGGACTATATTTTTTACATGAACTTTATTGAACAAAACTCTACGTAGAAAATGGGATCTTTATATTATTTGTTTAGTTACGTAAAAATACTTCTTTTGGAATTTGTATAATTATCTTTATATTATTTTTATGTATGTATATGTACGTAACTATGTATGTATGTATATCCGATTATTATCTATATTTAATCGAATAATAGATGTGTCTACAACTGTATAAGAAGTTTGATCTAAAAAAGTCAAAATAAAATTGAAATTTTAATTTAAATTGATTGTTGAGATTTAATTTTTATCTAAACCAAATGTTAGTATCATCTAATAGAGATGATCCAAGTTAGTCTTTTATTTATGTTAATTATTAAGAGATTTTATTATATAACTTTCTGTCGATAAGAAAAAATAAATGATAATTTTAGAAATGATGTAAATTTTAATTACGATAAGATTTGTATTATTATATAATAAAACTAGTTAATTGCCCCGTGTATTACACGGGCGACAACAATTTTTTAATGTAAAATAATAACAAATGTATATTAGTCTCTTAGTATTATTATAAGAGATAATAGATAAAAGATAATATTTAAATATTAATAAAATATGAACTAAATCCTACATATACGATGTGGAATCTAAATTAATAAAATTATTTTATTTTTTAATTTTAGTAATTTGAATACTTCTTATTAATTTAAAGTCAAAATTTAGTTCAAAGTTTGACTAATTAAAGTCAAAATTAAGTTTCAATTTTGATTAAAATGAATAGTCAAGATTTAAATTTGAGTAAATGAAGGGCTAAGATTTTTTAATTAAATTGATGATGGTTAATCTTTTATATATATTAGAAGATAGATAGGGACAAAGAATTTGAATATGTATAATATTTTATTGTTAATGTAGCCTAAGATTTAATAGATTTATTCATAAATAAATGAACTAGATAAGCAATTTTGAATTAGAGAAATAATTTAATACAAATTAAATTGATTTAGAGTTAAAATTGAGTTTCAATTTTTGATCATTTAAAGTCAAAATTGAGTTTAAAATTTTGACAAAATAAAAGTTTAAAATTTAATTTTAACTAAATGAATTATTAGAGTTCTCTAACTAAATTAATAAAGTTTAGTCTTTTATTTATACTAAAAATTAAAAGATAACAATGTTTTATAAACATCATGTAACATTTAAATATTTAAGAATTTAAAAGGGTGGAAGTTGATACCATTTGTTGCATGTGCCGTCATACCTTATCTAGGAATTTTTTTTTCTTATCTCATCCGTTGATTTTGACACTTGTGTTATAAGTGAAATTTTAGTTGTTTCGGACATTACTCTTCTCAGAGTCGTCATTTTTATTCGTATGTAACTCCGATGATAAGATTTGTATTCAGACAATGTAAATTACCATTGAAAAGTCATAATTACATGTGCAAGCAACAATACAAGAAATAATAATGTAGATCATTGAACACAAGATTTCATAGAGTACAATCCATTACATGCATCATTACCATCAATATATAACTTTTATGCACTTGAAGATCATAGTTACTTTCTTTTCAAGATACCGGCTTATGCGAATGTATAATCATGCAAAATCGATGGTAAAAAGAAGAAAAATCAAGCCGGTTTCTCATACGTGTTCTTCTCTCTAAACTCTTGAATGGCACTTCTTATCATTCCATCCACATTGCTGCTTACAAAAAGATGAGTACCGTCGAGTATGTGTATAATGAACTTCTGTGATTGTGGCAATGACGCATTGTAATTTATTATAAATTGAGCCATTGGTATGTCGCTGCAATGACCAGAAAGTAGTATATAGAAAAAGTTGCACAAAAAGTAACATAAAATTCGGCTAAAAGAGACTGAATATGAATAACAAATTGCCTTAGTCAACTAAGATGGATTCACAAGTATATGCAAAGGAGAGACAATGGCAACATAAGTATAAACTCTGAGAAGACAAGTGACTTACCAAGAAATAAATATTCCTTTCGCTGCATGCACCATGATGTAGATGCAATGATTCAGCAGTTAACTACAATATTAAACAACTAAAACTCAATTTTATAAGACAAATAAATGAAAATTGTTGACACAAGTCAATTGTGAAACAAAAAGCAAGAGAAATAAAACAATATGTGTCCAAATAAGTATATAATCCGAATGGTTATAATTGAGAAAAGGAAATGAAAAATCATATCCTTTGAATCATTTTTCAAAAAGTTAAGATGCAACGTTGGTCTGAAAACCAGATATCACTTATACCCCAGTTATGACCCTGAAGAATAAGGTATCACTGTAGCAACAAATTATTGAACTTCAAACCGATAAAGCAAGACAAAAGGATGTACATTTGCAATCAAAGAACAAACTCAAATTTAACTTTGGAATTCATGTTTACAAAGAATTTAGGTTCAATTTTATATTCTGTCAAATGTCAATTACGATACGACAAAGAAGTGAATTAAATCTACCCAATATTGTAAGGCACTAGAGTAGGGTGTAGTGAGTAATAGGCCTAGGCAGGGAGTACTCACACCGTTATATACATGGGCATACTTGGTTTAAATGATATAAATTTGTTATTTAGTTATATGATCGTTATATGTGTAGCAACCCTGGTTCTTCTCAGTGTTTACTCACACCGTTTCTTTGAGATTTTTTTAAATGCTTTTCACGCTTGTATCAAAGGTTTACAGCGTGAATTTAATCAGGTGTCGAAGAGTTTGGAAACCCAGAAATGAATTGTTTTGCCTCTTAATTCAAACGCTAACCCAATTATTCCTCAATGTTGCACAATCATATTGAAGATAAAATTGATTACACTGAATCTTGAATCAAAACTCAATCAATTGTATCATAGTGAATTAGTGATGTTTATCGGATGCAATATTCTTAGGAATGTTTTTTTTTAATGAACCCTGTTACCTACTTTATTCAATCCTTTTCTAAATTCTTTTTTGGCCATAGCAACTGTAATTGTTGTCTGAAATCTACTAAATATCACAAGGTCCTAAGAAACAAGAAGTGTAAAGATTGTTTGCTTGAAAGTTATTAACCAGGATTCCACTTTAGCAATATCATTAGAGGATTATGATCAACATATGCTGTTACTAAACAATTGCCCAAAATTACAAAAAATCAGTCATAAAAATTTTGCATCATGGTAAATATTATGCCCTAATTCAACCCAATTAAAAATCCTAATTCATCAAACTATATTTTCAAGCTTCTTAACAATCTCAATTTCTCAACCACATAACCAATCTAAACTCCTAAATTATCCAAATAACAAGTAATAACCAGATACTACTTATAATTTCAACCAAAATAGGTTTTAGGGTTAGGAATTATTTACCTCAAGATTTAGAGTATGTGAGCCGTAAGCGTAAGCGTGAGTAGAAAGTGGCTGAGGGTGCGAACGCAATGTGCACAGATTTTAGAATTCGTTTCCCTGAATCGCTGTTGGTATTTCTGGGTTGCTGCCGTCGACCGTCGTTATTGACGGCTTCAGAATCACGCCATCACGAACGACTTAATTAGTTAATTTCATGGGAGTGGTGGGCTTAAGAAGTGAGTTTGTGCCTTTGTGGGCTAAAGATTCACGGGTCAGGAGGGCCTGGTAACAAAATGATAGGGGCCTTAAACGGCTTACACACGGTGTCACGGTATTATGTGTATCAGGTGCTTTTTTTATGATTGTGGGTTCATGTTTTGTAATAAATATAATATGTTGATTTAGAAATATGATTAAATTATATCTATTCTGCCGTTCAAAAAAATGACAAGGGTTTTCATTACTTGTAGATTGTAAAATTTATGCAATATTCTAAAACTAGAGACGGGGATAAACAAAAAAACCGTTTGCCCCGAACAGATCCTGTCCCGAACCAACAAGACTGATTTACACATTTTCGGAATCGGTTATTGGTTCTTATATTTCCCTTATGTCAGTTTTCGGTTCCATTGGGTTCGGAATTTTACCTGGAGCCGATTAGGAACAAACGGTTCGAACCTCGATTCTTACATTGAGGCATTTTTTATTACGGTTTTTCGGGTTTGATCCGATTCGGTTCAGTTTTGAAACTGAGCTCATATGTAACTGGAGATAACAATCCATTTTGACTATGATTGTTTTTGTTTGGCTTTATTGTTTTAAGACTAACCTCATCCAACCAACTGGTTGGAGCTGGCTGGTGCTGGTGAGGGTGGAACACCATCGCCCCCTCCACTGGTTCACGCTAGTTGGTACCCAGCTGGTCCTGGGTAACGCTGCTCGGATTTCTCTCTCTTCCTTCTCTCTATCTCTCTTCCCTCTTTACTTAATTAATTTTTTATTTAAAAAATAGAATTTCACTTAATATTAACCAAGTTTGAAAATTGTTCCATCAATGTCACTTATGAGATATTTCACAAACTTGGTTACTATTCTGTAAATATTCCCTTTAAAAAAAATAGAGAATGATTGTGTGGGATGAATATGTGGGTTTGTAGGATAGAATGAGATGGAAGAGAAAAATGATATAACGCTGCTATGACAATGACAATGACAATGAAAGAGAGGAGTATGGATGCTTATGGTCTAACCTTATTATTGTCAAACACACGAGATATGTTTTCTAGTATATCGTATAAGATCAAACTCAAGGTTAGAATTTGTAACTGCTAAAATAAAATTGGTGAAATCCGATTTTCGTAACTACTTTAAATAATGGCGAGTGAAATCGAACCACAAAATCAAATTAACAAAAATACGTAAGTTGTTTTTGGTACTTCATTTTAAAATGTGTGAGTAAAAACCTAAGGGTCAGTTTGTTATTCTTTCAATTATAACCAAGTATTCTTCGAATACTTTTTAAAAAGAATAATCTTTTTTTCTAGATAAATAACTTATCGTATTTTTATGTATTTTATTTACATGTTGAATGAATAATATGAGTAAAAAACAGAATAAAATCACTTACTTAATACAAAAAATATCACTCTCCTAACTTTTGTTTTTGTTTTTACTTTTTAAATCTCTCGAAACTTATTCAGTTAAGTCATTTGTCAAATTCTCTTGCATATTAAATTCGTTAAGTCAAATTTAAATACCACATTAATTAACTAAAACAATCGATCCAAATTCATAAAAAGGTTTTAGGGTAAAGTGTGTATGTGTTTTTTTTCCTTCTACATGTGTGGGATTTAACTAGGCCGTGTTTGTAGGCGTACGATTAATCACTCGATATCACCATATAGTTCAATCAAGAACTTGACCGACTTGAACGGCCATTCAAACAAGAAGCTTTGGTGTTATACAATTAGTTATGAAAGAATTAGTTATCTAATTTAAAAAATAAAAAAACTAAAAGCTTTATTTATTATAGAGAGATGATATATCATCCTACTTTTTATCCTCATATCACAAGGAGATAAGGACCCCTATAATTTACCTCCCAATCTGATGTATCTCAAATTGACTCTCATTTATAAGTATTTTCATCGTAATCACCAACTCCACTTTGGAATACACTACAAGAGATAATGGGAGAAAGTCAGAAAGAATACATTGAAAACCATGAAAGATGACACATGCAATTTACTACTACTCGTCAAAAGATGATATGTGCAATTCAAAATATTATTTAATTGTAATCATCAACATTACTGCTATTTCCTCGTACTCATAAAAAAATATCGTGCAACCCGACATCCTATATTAATAACACATGTTTTGATCTTATGAGTAAGAACATAATTAAAAAAATCATGAATAAAGTGTGGCCGAAAGTTCAAATTAAAAATCCCAAAATTAAAACTTTTCCACAACTCTCCTCCATGTTTGTAAGTACAGATTAGAAAAAAAAATCACCCAATCAATTCCACAAAGCCATGACAAAGGAATCCTATTATGAATCTCAAGAAAGACTATTCATTGGCGTATCTTGAAATTAAACAAAAAATCATGCTAATAATGTTACAACAATCACAAATAATTTTAAAACTGAGAATCTATTGTCACAATCTAAGCCTAAGTATGAATGAGAGGGCACCTTCTTCAACCTACATTTCGTCATCTTCCAAGGCATTATAGATCATCCTACAATGAAAATAATAACAATAAAGGAATTATGAAATATAATCCACATGAATAATGAGTGAAGATTAAAAATGCAAGTAAGTGCATGCATCATGTATTACCAAAATAAGGTGATGAAGAGTAAAAATATGAGATATCCGAGCTTGAAAAGCCGTTGCTTCTTTTCCCAGTTAAGCTGGTTAAAGATCTCTGTCACGTCCACAAGGTGTTGTTTCCGAGTGTACCTAATAACATAAGTTCAATAACAATCATTATGAAAGTTCGTATATGAATTGTGAATTGTAAAGGACATACAACTTGTATATTGAAGAACCAGATGTCATAAGAAATTTCATTGTGTCAAATAAAACTCCACCACTTTCCTTTTGGATTTTCACATGAAAGTTCCAAATTTACTTTTTTTTAGCAAAGATTTTAAGTTGGCGTGCATGTTTTGCCCTTGTAATCGTTATCTTTGATTGTCGTTTAAGGAATATTCTTAAACTACAAGCCTAGATGATTCCAGATACGGCTTATATTCACAAACATTTATTCATACCAACAGACCAAGAGGTAAAGAAGACTTACAATCTCACATTGTAGTAAAGGTATGGCAAAGCAAGAAGAAACATCACCCAATGCCCCGTTAGAAGATATATCAAGCATAAAACGCCATGTGTAATAAATTCCGGCAATATCACAAAATTTATCCGAGATGCAGAGTCATAAGGGTTAATGTAATCAAACTCTAAATCCGCTAAGCACATAAGCTGCAAAGTAAATGTTATTAAAGTTAGTAAACTATGGATACAAAACTCAAAACTAGATGCTGATTAATAGATTAACTGCAGTTCATACTCAAACCTAAAGATTTCACTTGCAGCATTGCAATGTTGTTTCAAAACAAAACATCACATATAGATTTTACTCCTATAGTCCTATGTAATCATTTGCAAAAGGGTTTGGAGTGGTCAAAACATATAGTCTTCTTCTATCAATATGCCTATCGGCTTGTCATTACAAACAAACCATCTTGCTAGTTTCTAAAAAGGATACAGAATGAACACTACTTCCTGCAAGAATGAGACATCACAAACAAGATAAAAGAGGTCAAAATAGAGTGGTTTTTTTTTCTTCTAAATTTAGATTCCACAATTTATGTAAGAGACTCAATTCCTGGAAAATATTGTGTTTTTTCATTATAACTTTCACAAATACAATGATTCAAAAGGTCAAAATTTTGCATTTTTCCTAGTTCAAGAGATGGTAAAAAGCATACTCCCTAGCTAAAAACCTGAACTCTAGACTATTTGTAATTGCACAAAGGCAAAAAGGATTATAAACAGAATATATGTTAGAAGCAATTAACCAAAGAGATGATTAAGGTACAAAACAGGAATGTACTACACATAAACCTAACAAATCTCACATCTAGAATATGCATATCTCGAGAATCAAATCGACTATTTCAATTTACCAATAAAATCCCCCAAGAACCCTAATTTCGTCAAACTGCAAAATTGACAAAATCCAAGAGCGTAATTGATCAACAATTACTTCAATCAATAACCACATCAAGACTTGGTAACAGTTAATCTAGTTATCGATCACAAATTGCAGATTCAGAGTGTGATTACAACCAAAACTAAAGAAAGAAAAAAAACAAAAGGGTGAGGTTTTGAGAATGAACCTGATAAACAACGACAACAACGAGAGCTATGAGGATGAAGAAGAACAGTAGCCATGTCAATATCTCCCCCATATCTCTCTCTCTTCTTCTTCGTCTTCCTCTCTCTATGGGTGCTTTTCGTTCTCTATACCCAAACGAGATTCTGCACTGGAATTTATATATGATCAGGACTCAGGAGAAGTGCACAAAACTCTTGAGTTGACAAATTACACCCTGTACTTTCTATAAACTCTTGTGTTTGATTCCCTATTATATTCGGATTAGGAAACTCGATCTTTATGTTATCATGCGAAAGATATATTATAATTTTAATATGATTAATTTTCAAAACAATTTAAATTTTTAATTTTTATTTTCAAGTATTCAAGATATATTTAATACTTTTTTGTTTCTAAAATTATTATTTAAGATAATATTTTAATTTGTTTTGGAAATCATTATAATTTTAATAAATAAATAGTGTATGTATTTTGCGAATTTTCTATTTTATTCCCGATTAAATATGTTTGATTGTTAAAAGTCAATAGATACAAGTGCACAGTATACATTCAATTAACTCAAAACTATATTTAATGTATATTTCATAAAAAAAAATTCTACTATCTGGGAACAATTGTTGGCAGAATGAATGGAATATCGATAATCATATATATATTAAAGGGTAACATTCATCATAATGTATTTAATTTTACATATTTTGTTAATATACGTATGAAATTTAAAAGCTTATATTATATGGGTATGTTTGTCGGGAGCTTTTCGGAGCTTTTAAGAGCCGGAACTTTTAGTTTTTAGAAAATAAGCTTCACTAGATCTATTTAGTTACAGAATCCTGAGCTTTTATTTTTTTTAAAAAATAAGCTCATAAAAGCTCTAAAATAAAAAGCTACTTCAAATAGCTTTTAGGAGCTGTTGCCTCACACATTATTTTTCTTCTTGTATTTGATTTCAAAAAGGTTTAGATTAGGCTTTCTTATTTGGATTGTAGCTTGATTAGGATAAAATTAGGGTTAGAGTTAATAAGAAGTAAAATAAGTATTTTAACAAATACTTTTTGCATTCTCGCATTTTCTACGACACAGGACCAATAAGAATCAATCATACTAATAAAATAATAATTAATTGAGCTATTAAAAAAATAAGAGGTACAAATAGTAGGACCAAAATCTAAAAAGAAGTTTTGATTATTATTATTCCCCAAAATGCCCTTGTAAGTTGGTAATTGTCATATTAGTATTTTTCTAAAATATAATATATGAGATGAGATTTAATCTTGTCTATTCTGATCCAAATGTTAAAAGACTTTAATGGTAATTTTCAAATGTGTTAAATATATATAACCACTACAAGAAAAATGGTTTTTTGCGGCGACACATTTTCGTCGCAAATACTCTAATTGTCGCCCCAAAAGGTTTTTTGAGGCGACATGTCGCCTCAAAAAGTACGCCGCAAAAAATTTGTGCAAAAACTTATTTGCTGCGAAAAATCGTTAACATTGTCACCTCTACAGGGCCTTTTGCGGCGACACATGTCGCCTCAAAAACTTTTCGTCTCAAAAAGTCATTTTTCTAGTAGTGAATTAAGATGTCTTGATTAATAAATTTTAAGATCATGTCTTCCATTTAAACTAGTTGTTAAACTCTCAATCGTCCATTGTAGTTTATAAGGCACGTAGTGGGTGGCAAGCTAGGTGGTTATTGACTAGTTGGATAATTTATCTTTCAGATCCCTAGTAATTGGGTGTGTTCGGTAACAGGTTTACGGGGGATTATAGGGGTTTAGGATTCTAGTTTTTCATAATCTTCAATCTCTAGTCTTGTTCGGGTGTTAAAATCTTGAGGGGATTATTAAAAATATAATCCCTCATAATACCCTAAAATAAAAGCTTTTCCAAGTAGCTTATGAATTTGACTTGAGATTATCAATTAATCAACTATGGCCCTGACTCCAGCCTCAGCCCCAGCTAATTTTGCCAAACACACCCATTGGCTTACGGGCTATTTGTTAAATCATAATAATTAAGCACTGAATGATTTTGTGGTCTGAATGATTCAAAAGCTCTGTATGAAACTGCTTATGAATGTGACATGCTATTTAATAAAGGTTCTAAATAAATAATCTGAATGATGCAAATTACCATTTTAACCTTAATAATGATATATTATATTATAAGATATGATATGATTGTTTAACAAGACAACGTGTGGAAAATGGAGTATTAGGATAAAATACTGTGTGCTTAACGATTCAGAATGTACTTTAAGGTAGAATAACTCAACAGTGTTCTTTTGTTTCATTCAGCACAGTCTTCATTCAGAGGCGGCAATCAAACACGCTGAATGTTGAACGATCTAGCATTCACCGCTAAATGATTCCATTAAGCAGCAAACAAATAGCCCATAATTTGAATACAGGAAGACAATTCTTCACTGAACTTACATAACCCGTTAATTCTATGCATATTCATACAATCTTCATTATACATATAGCCATACAGGGATTGATACAATATTTCTTGCTAACACATATGTTTATGCATATATATATATACATGCACCAAGTTCTTTGGGTAGAACTAAAAATCACCCCTCTAAGCAACCCGAAATTCTCGAAAGCTTGGTCAACAATCTCTTAATTTTCTTGAAACTATGAAAAATAATGAAAATGATTGGATTTAGAGGTGGAGAATAGTTTTCCTTTGTCGAAACAATCTCATATCCTGTTACGGAGTCGTCGTTACATTTACGCATATAGAAACTCCTGCAACCTATGTCTCCGATTTTGTTTGAGGCATCAAAACCTTTACAAAAAAGGAAAGATCAGAAGTTTTCAAATAAAATCATACATCATAACTTGATCATTGCATCAAACATCAAACTGTTACAATGATAATCTAATTAGTTAATGAAATGGTTTTCAAGTGAACAATATAATCTAATTCAGAAAATTTGGTGTATTTTTAAGAGCATATGAAGATGCTTTCAGCTCTCCTTTGGAGAGTACAATATTGATCAGTTGCACTCATGATGTTCTCCCATTCCCATATTTGGGCATTAGGTTTGGATAGTTGTTGCTTAAGATATGTAGCAAGAAGCTTACATTGAAGACTGAAGTAAGATGGGTGCAACTCAAAGATTGAAAAGGAATGTTGATCAAGTTGAGGACTCCTGCCTTCTGAATTGTACTGTTTCTTAACTATTTCTATAGTTTCCTCCACACTTGAACCCAGTTTTACCATGGCTCTCACAGGTCCAGTGCTTCCCTCAACTGTTACATTAACCACCACCTTTGAATCTTTATTGTACCCCTACAGTTAAATCTACCCTAATTATCAATTTTGTAAAGATCATGTTAATTAACACCAATTATTTATAAAATTATTTAAGCAATTATATCAAGAAATTTGTCAATGTACCAAAACAGAAAGTTAATTAAGATTTAAACCCAAATATCATCTTGAGATGTGTCAACTATGAATTAGGGGAATAAGCAATTTGTTTTCCAATAGTTTCTTCTTTTATGAAGATACGAAGGCCACTAATTAAGAATACTTAACTTATTAGTTGAATGACCCGTGCACTCACGGGATAAATTTTAAAAAATCTAAAACATTTAATATGTAATAAAGCATAAATAAAATATATAAAACAATTTAAACAAATAAATCATATCCATAGAAAAAACAACCAATATAATAAAACAACATATTTATCGATGCTCGAAGATTGAATTAAGACGGACTTTTATATTTTCAGTAGTACTTCTTTATATAATACATTCATTTTATTTGTTACATTACTATTATCATCACAAAGATAAAATCTTGAGAGAATTAAGTATGTTAGGTGTGTACAATGATTTTTTAAAAATGATATGAAAGTTCGCCTTAACATATATCATCTGAACTGAAATATGTTATCTCCACAGTGTTTAACATTGATACCATGTAATCATTTATGTGTTTAAGCTCTTCATTTGTTAGAAAAAAATTACTCTATCAAAAATAATTTCGTTCAAAAAGATTTTCATTGATATCATGTAATCATTTGTATGCTCAACCTCTTCATTTGTTAGAAGCTCATGTGATACACGGTTAGTCATAATTATTTTTATCAAAGTATAATTATAAAAAACAAAGTATATTAAAAATGAGAGTCATACATCTAAATATAAATAATTAATGCTTATTAATTTCAAAATCTTTAGGATTATTTTAAAATATAATTTAACCATAATTTCGCATTGTTATTACATAAAACTCAAATTCTAAAGCATAACGAATGCATAAATCAACTTATTAGCTCATAATAACATTTTCTCAAAATTTGGTAATCATACTCATAACCTTCTTTTTTTGACATGTAAAGCTCTGAGCGGTTAATCATTTATGAATAGTGTGTTTATTTTAAACAATTATAGTTTAATCAAATATTTTAGGGTTAATAATGGTTTAATCATAAAAGTTTTCGTTTAATTACGGTTTAACCATCAAAGTTTTTTGGTAAATTGCATAAAAATACAATGAACTTTGTCTTAATTATCATTATATACAACAAACTTAATTTTTTTAAAAACAATATAATCAACTTTTATAATTCTCTCATTGTATGCAAGTTGTTGTATACTATGAAAATTATGAAAAAGTTTATTGTATACAATGGTAGCTAAAGACTA
>JAUEJL010093718.1:0-13946 GCA_032274825.1 Drosophyllum lusitanicum
AATTTCCGCTTCTAGTACATGTAATTCTTGATTCATAATCAATAAGAATTATATAAAAGTATATCAGTGTGTCTTTATTTTTAAAAGCTAAAGTTTGTATTCAACCCCCCCTTTTACAAACATTTGTTGTTGTGTACTCAATCTGGGACTAACAGGACTGACAATCCTTGACATGACCTGAAACTTGCGCGTGTGAACACGAACCCGGCACGAAAACAAGATGAGTCAATAATTGGTCGACACGAAAATGATACGAAATTTTTTGGGTCAGGTCAACCCGATAAACCCGAAGTTGACTCATTAAACTCATTTACTTATATAATTATTGTTCCATCTGTCCCAAAATTAATATGAGTTAAAAAACACACCGGTTAAGGAAACTATAATTAATATTATCTTTATTTTGTTAAATGACACTTTTAACCCTTTTTAAACTCGTGGAATTTAACAAGTCCACATATATTCCGTACCCTCAATAAAATGTTGCCACAAAATTTTTACCGCTATTTTTGAGATTTTTATTTCATTTTTACCAAAACCATGGTGTCAAAATTATCACCATAAAGTTTTTTTTTCGTCATAAATGGAAAGAATAATTACTACTGCTAATAATGATGGGCCAGTTTTATGTTTAACATTAAAAAGGAATGTAGTTAAAAATATATTTTCAGTTATAAAGTACAATGGTGCAATGATTTTTATTTTTAACTATTTATGCGGTTTTAGATTATTTTAAACAAAATAAATGTTGAATTTTGTTGGAATCTAAGCTATGAACCACGATGATTGATCGAAACATTTTCTTAATTTAAATGATATAATATAAACAAATTTAAACCATCACTTTGATGGTCTACTGAATAGTCCACTTGTTCTAATAGAAGACGTCAAAAGATCAAATCCTGAAAGCTTTAATCAAGCGGCTTGTCCCCTGAATAAACTCTAACAAGGAAAATCTCTTGCAACAAATTAACAACAAATAATACTACTAATGAATATGTTTTGTTTTCTAGATCTCATTAGATTTGGACCTTATGTCTAAAGATTTTATTTTTGTTATTAAAATAATGGAGTTAATTTTTGCCGCATTTTATTTCTTTTACGTACTTGAGAAATTTCAACTATCATATGTGCATCAATCATATATTCAAATTTACTTCCTTCCTCCAACTAAACTTTTAAAAAAATTTATCCCTTCTATTCCACCAAATTTGTCTCAAATAATACTCCCCATCACTGTCGACACTTATAATTTTCATACGGAGCATGTCACAAATTTAGTCACTAAAAAGAACAATACTATTGCACAACGTCAAGGTATATATCAATTGCTATTGCAAGAAAATTCAGTGGACAATTAAAAAGGGGTTCTATAAGTGATTTAGCTTCCTTATTCTCGATTTCTAAGCGCACTATTAGTCACATTTTGGTATAAAGCGAAAATTTTAGATTGTTAATCGCATTTGGCATTAAAAAGGGGTTCCTTAAGTGAATTAGCTTCCCTATTTTTTGAAACCGAGAGATCTAAGGTGAACTTCTAGCTTGATAAATGGGTGGCGAATTCAGGTTAAAAGTAAGAAGTTCGTGGAATGGCAGAAGAAAATCAATAGTATACATCTGTCTTTAATTTACAACTCAAAATTCAAACAAGTAACTTGACCATAATTTTAATTAACGGCTAGGGTTCCGGCGATAGCAGGAATCTTGGCGGCGCCGCCTAGGATTCCGAAGACTGTAGCAGCGGAAGCAGTGACCGGCAACGGGAGGGCACCGGCGATCTTTAGATCGGAAAAAAATTGAGAAGGTTAGGTTCGATACCATGTTAGGTATTGTGGAAACCCGTTGAGTGCGTATTGCATTCATCTATCAAAATATATAATACACAGTATTTACACAAAGGGCCCCACACTATCCATAAATAACAATTATAAATTGTTATTTAACAGGTATAATTCATTAACGAAATAATATGAAGATGATTGATAACATATTTTTCAAACTATTTGACCATAATAACTGCATAAAAACCACCATCATGCGTCAAGATTACATTTAAAACGTGCGAATATACAACAAACTTTGTTAAGGACATTTGTATGTAACCGATTTTTATGTTGTGTCATATATTACAGTTAACTTTATGAAACTATTCATCATATGCATTTACCCTTCATCGATTTTGAACCGAGTCTTAACATGTGAAGACTATTCTTATAATTTCAGCTTTGTGGATTTTTGATTTTTTTTTTTTGGGGTTTTCGATTTGGTTAAAGTGTCAATTGTTTTTTAGTTTGTTCCACATTTAGTAAAAATATTAATTGGTTTCAAACTCGATCTATACATACAATCCGAACATACAAACTTTTTCAAATTTGGTCATGATTGTAACCTTTTAATTTGTTCTAGATTTAGCTTTTCTTGTTCTTTTTCATGTGCAGATTGCTTGTGTGAACAACAAAATGATGAATAACATGAAAATGAAGATAATAAGAACACAAGAAGAAGATGACTTGTTAGCTCTTTTTCAAGTCATCAATTGCATACAGTGAATTCACCTAAGAAAATTGCATACAATGAATTATTTCAAAAGTTAAATTGTATTATTTGAAACATAAAAAGTCAGTTGCATACGTAGTTATTTTTAACAAAATTTGTTGTATTTTCATACATTTAATCGTATCTTAAAAGTATATATATTATTACAAAATAGACAATTTATTATAAAAACGTACGTAGATGATTATTCATATAAAACTATTTGATAATTTTAATTTTAAAAAATTATTTATAAAAAAAAGTAGATTTGAATTTAATTGGGTAAGAAAGTTTGGTGAGTTTTCACCAAACATCGTCTCTGGTTGTTGAAAAGGGAGAAAAGAGAGGCATGATACGTGAATTAAGTGCCAAATTTGGCCTTCACTTCGTTATCACTCATTGATATATTATATTTTCCTACTCTTGTAATATACACTGTTTTTTTATTTATTTTTATTAAAATTATATTTATTTTTATTAAATTTATATTTATTACATGTTTGATTTCCTTTTAAATAAACGTGTTTGATTCAGAAATGTCATAGTTGTAGTAACTTTGATCATATCTCATTTCTGTCTTAATCTCACCAATAACTTTGATCATAACTCATTTCTGTCTCAATGAATAATGCAACACGAGTATACGGCTTCCGTTGTATTTCTTATATCTACCTCCAACACCAACGCATGTTATTTATTTGAAAATCATTCTTATTATAAGTACCGCGAAAACTAATATTGACTATGGATTATAATAAATCAATGACTAATAAAAATGAGTGAGGGTATTTTGAAAAAAATCAAACATTACTCTTTAGTAACGGTCCGTCCAAATGTAATTCACGATTGAAAAAATATATAAAAAACTAAGATAACCTTATTAATGAACACACCATGTGAACATAAATTCTTGAAGCAATTGACCCACTAAGAGTCCCATAAGTCTTGACAAGTTTAGGTTTGACCTTCAACTTTAAATTTAGTGGAAACCCATAAAGGGTGGGGGTACCTTCCCATATCTTTGTAAAATGACAAAAATGGAAATAAATGGTGCCTACAATAGCTACAACTTAATTGTTTATTTGAAAATTTAAGTTGCGAAATTGTAGATATTTGGGATCAAGGTACATTACTTTTAGATGGTAATTTGGAGAATTGACTTCTAGTACAACACAAATTTGAATAGATAAAAACATGGCGTGTATATTTATTCTGGTCTTTTAAGTTTATGCCTTATTCGAATATCTTTTTTACGTTATTATTAGAAAACGCATCTTATTTAACTTGACCAGCACGAAAAACCAATCGAATTTGCAATATAACGCCATCGGCCACTCACCCACTCCACACGCCTCGACGTGCCACCCTTATAATTCGCTGTCTTTTTTCATTTTCCATCAAATCTACGTCATTTCATTGCTCTTTAGTAGCAAAACATCACAGTTTTTGGCCAGTTCTAGCAAAAATCGGACAATAAACTCCAACTAGCTCATACAAATAGATCATCACTAAAGTGAGCTTGTATTGTGGTTCAAATCTTAAATGCTCACATTTCCTTTGAAAACGATCTATAAAATGTTTTACATACAAAAATATATAATAACACTAAATGACAAATTATTTATTTGTCATTTTATATCTTTATAGCGATATGAAATAAAACCCACACGTATGAGTTAAAGTCTATTCATCCGATGAAGATTGATAGGGAAATTTTCATATTTTTGTCTTATAATAAATTAATAATCCAATAATATATTAAAATTATAAAAAAAAAGAAAACAATATCTAGTTTCTAAAATGGATATTGTACGTAATCATGTTAATAAAAGCCAAAATAACAAATAATATAATTACAAAAAAACCCCTAAACTTCAACCCTTTTATCACTTCCATTCACACCATTTCCTAAATTTACCCCATTACCCCCTGAACTACTATTAATTACTATTTCCTCACTTCTAACACCCTTAAGAATCCCATATTTACTTAAAAAGGCCCTTCCCCAATCCCACAAATTCAGAACTATATATGTTCCAATCCCGGCGATCAACCCATAAGCGATTGAATACGTCAACGGCATTAAAATCAACGTCATAAACGCCGGAATCGCCTGTTTCATGTCATCCCAGTCGATCTCCACCACCGATTTCATCATTAGAACTCCGACCAGAATCAACGGCGGACCCACCGCCCACGCCGGTATCGACGCCAACAACGGCGTAAAGAAAAATGCCAACATAAAATAACCTGCCACCGTTAACGCCGTCATCCCCGTCCTCCCACCTTCTCTAATTCCGGTGGAGGATTCTATAAACGCCGTCACAGGTGACGTCCCGAGAAGTGATCCAATAACGATCGACGATGCGTCTGACATGAACGCAAAATATTGACCCTCAAAATCTCCGTTAACGTCGGCGAATCCGGCGAATCGTGCCATTGAATACAGGGTTCCGGTGGTATCGAGAATATCCACGTAGAGAAATGTAACTAATGCTTCCCAAAAATACCCTTTGTTGATGTTTGAGAAGCTTAACGCGCCGGCGGTTGACTGAATTTTATGAACGTCGACGATTTGTTTGAAGTATTCGTAAGCCGCGTCGCCGGCAGGAGTTTCGGGAAACGCCGTTACTTGCGTGTTACGGAACCATGAAACCGTCGTTACGAATACAATGCCGTAAATCATCGCGCCTTTTATATTTTTAACCAAACAATACGCGATAATTACGAAGCCGACCACGCCGAGCCAGAACGTTGGGCTCTCCATGCGATTGTGTACACACATAATATCGCCGGAAACAGTACCGCCGGGGAGGAGTGTGACGGTGCCGTTCGGGAAAGTAATAACCGGCGCTAGTGAAGCTCGCGACGAGCTGGGACACGCACCGATTGTAACTAGAGTTGAAGAGCTGTAACCGATTAAGCCGATTCCTTGGTTGCTTTGCAAGCCGATGAAAGCTAAAAACAAGCCGATTCCAGCCGATGACGAGATTCGTACCGGCTTCGGAACTAACTTCGCTAGCTTGGCTCGTAAGCCGACAGCTGAAATTAACAGAAATATCATCCCTTCGATAAAAACAGCGGCAAGGGCATTTTCGTAAGAAATATTTCCGGAGCCATGAAATCCGACAACGGTGTAGGCAAAATAAGCGTTAGCACCCATTCCGGGTGCTAAAGCCAATGGTAAATTGGCGAAAGTACCCATGATCACACACCCAATTAAAGAAGAAGCCACTGTAGCAACAATAAGGTCTTTTCTGACTTTAGCCAAACAGTCGGTATAACCCGGGTTCACCGGAGCAAACTTGCAAGATTCGTCGGGTTGTATGACCTGGAGATTCGATTCGGTGCAGTTTGAGGCGCTGAATGATGGGTCGGAACAGAGAGGGATGCAGTCAGAAACAGAGCAAGGGCCACCGGAGTCTGAGAGAATACTGGCGTTGACGGCGAGGATGTAAGCCATGGTGAGGAAAGTGGCGGTTCCGGCACGGAGCTCGGTGGTAAAGGTGGTGTTCCGTTCGTTGAGTTTGAATCTTTTTCCTATCCGGGATTTTCCGACGAAGGTGTTGAGACGTGTTAACGGTGAGGGTTTGAGTTCGGGTGGTCCGCCGGCCTCCATTTTCGCCGGATTATGTTGTTACAAATGAAATGAAATGAAATCAAATAAAAATAATATTATTCATAGAAACGTTGGATAAAAATGATAATTCGTAAGAATGAAGTTATAAAGAATGTGTGTGTTATTAGCGACGGCAGATGGAGAAATTGTGACGGTGGGGGATAAGTAGCAGAGGAGGATTGGGAGGATGATTCTTATACTCCAATCAGTGGTGGACTGGTGGTATCTTGGTTTCTTTTTCTATTTATTTATTATTATTCTTATTATATTTATTTATTTATTTTCAATTGGGTTTTAGTTTACAATAATAAAATAATTGATTTGGGTAAAGTGATATGTTTTGACTTGTGGTTCGGTTTGTTTACTTTATGAATGACAAGGATATATATATGATATTTAAGGGGAAATTATATTATTAGTTATTATTACTCTTTATAGTGTTTTTAAATTTGGTAAATGTTAAAATATAAGAAAATCAAATTATGTGAATTCATTAAATATGATAAATGTATGAAACAGAAATTAAAATTAAAATGGACAAGTAACATCAAAGAAAATTTTGAGTTGCTTCAAGTTCATTTTGCATTCTTAAATGCAAAATGCCAACAATGATTTTTACAAGAAAAACAACCTACTTTTGCAAATGAAACAATTCATAACATGATAAGATATATATATATATTTAAAATTTTGTATTTATTCTTATTTTCATACAATCGAGGTAATTTTAATTTAACTTTGATCACAAAAAACTTAATATAACTTGTTTTATACTCGGTGAAACATATTTAACATAGTAGTTCTTGCTTATGTGATATGTTATGTTGCCTGTCATGTCTCCAGTTTTGTTTACGTGATTGATATGTTATCAATTTTAAGTTGTAAAAAATGTAAATTTTATATTACTTTTGATGAAATTTTCTTAAAATATTTTTATAAAAAGATCCAATTTTCAGTATAAAAAAGTAATATTTAATTATAAACCATTCATTTTTATAAAAATATCCATTATTCTAGTTTGACAAATTATTCATAATTTTAATAAAATCTAATTTCATTTTCTTTATTAATAACAAACTTACGTTACTTTTATTACAAGAAAGAGATTAAAAAATTGTGTTACCTAAATAAAAAACTTTGGATTTTAAGTTACATTTTTATAATATTTGTCTTGATTAAAATAAATTAAGCTACCTTACCACAATTTAGCCAAAAACCGGTTGACTATATGATCTAAAATTGGGTTTTTGCGCTTTTAATGATGATTTCCGGTTTCATAGTATCTTGTTAATATAGAATGCAATTATTTAAATTTTGTCATATTAAATTATATTTTTTGAAATTGAAATTTTGTGTTAAGGGGTGATGAATATCGAATATAATCAAACTTAGCCATGGAATATTGTTAGGATAATCGGTAGATGCACTTGAAGATGATAATTTTATGGAAAGGGGTTTTCTTTTCTGTTTAGAGTTAATTAAATATTTTGTCTCTCGTTTGCTAGAAATTATGAATTTTAACGTTTGGTTTGATTTTTAATGGATTTGTTCCATCTTGACCCGATTTTCTTGTATGTTTGGTCTCTGCTTAATTTAAACTGGCCAATTTGCCTTTCTCCTATTTCTTTATCAAATTTCTTTAATTTATAATCAATTTATAAATATTTTACTTTAATATTAAAATATTAGATTAAATGTTTGTGTGATACACGGTTGGTTTTAAAAAATGATAAATATTAAAAATTAATATAAAAAAAGATATTGAATAATTGTAAATCACGAAAAAGATGAGAATTAAAAAAACGACGACATACCGTCAACACCCCGACCAATGGTGAAAGAGTCGACGCGAAATGGAAGATAGATGCAATAACAGAAACATGATTATATGATACGAAAAGATGTGACTGTATTTCTTGTAGAAGTCATTGATTATTACCGTTACAATTAGTGAAAATTAAGTTAAGTACTTAGTAGTTATAAGGATTAAAACGATATTTTAAGGTTTAAAAAGATAATAACACCAAAATTATATAATAATTAATATAAAAAATATTTTATATAATAAAAAATATATTTTAAATTTTGATTACTTAAATAATAGATTTTTTAAATATCAATATTGGTTTTACAATACAATCTATAAAACATAATTGATCAAAATCCGTATTATAGATTTAACACTAAAAAAATATATAAAAAAAATTTAATATTAGTAATTCTAAAAAAAAATGTAAGAACCCTCGTATAATAATTTTGTTTAACGTTTTATAACTTATTAAATATATCGCATAATGTTTTAATATAATAAGTCAAAATATTAAAATAATTGACTTATTATATTTAAATTCAAAATATATTTGTATTAGTTTGACCTCTAAAAATAAAATTGATTTTTCAAGTTTTATAAAAAATGGAGGGTCAAGATCGTATAATTAAAATTGAGTTGTTAAATTAAAGACTAAGATCGTACAATAGATTTTATCTCAATTAGTTTTTTATTTGTATTAGAAGATTAAACTTATCACGTTAATGAAAGCTTCTTATCTTTACCAACCTCTCTCTCCCTACTAAGGCACCACCGCCCTCATCACCTTCACCGCCATCTCGGGTAACCGTCACCAACTCCAACCACCACTGTGAACACCACCACCACCACTGTCTCCTCCCTCTCTCCTACTATGTGTTTGGTCTCCCTCCTATCTTACTTACCCTTTCTTTCTCTCATTCTCTCTTTCTCTCTGATGATGACAGCAAACGACACCACGACCATCACCACCAAAAATGGTTCAAGGGATTCAAGAACAAAAACTACTCGAAACCAAAATCGATTCAAGATATTAAAAATGATAACCATGTGTTATCACCATCTAACAAATATTAGCCCTAATCAAAGACATTACAACCCTAATTCTGTTAGAGAGTCTATCACCCCCTAATCAAAACCCTAATCGAAGCCATTAAAGCCCTAATCCATTCGCTATTTGTGTATCAAAGCAAGACAGAAGGTGGCCGGAATTCGGTGGTGGAGAGATGAGGGGAATTGAGTTTGAGTGGTGAAAGTGTGAGATGAGAGAGGAGGTAGAGGCGGCTAGAATGATGAGGATGGCAATGATGGTGGCAGTGTTTTTGTTCAATGGCCAACGAGATGGTGAGGGTCAAATGGTATATAGTGAAATCTCAACTAATGATGATAATATTTGACATTTTTTTATTTATTTAGAAATAATTAATATGAATCATATTTAAAAAGTTATTAAAAATGAAAGAAAAAGAAAAATCAAATAGGATAAAGGCAGTTTGATCATTTCAAGTTGGAGAGGAACAAAAAATGCAAGAAAGTTAGGTCGTGAGAGACCAAACCCGTAAAAATCAAACTTATAGACCAAATTTATAATTATAGCAAACCACAAGAACAAAATATATAATTAACTCTGTTTTTATCAGGACTTAATATCATATGAAATCATTAGAAGACTTATAGGACTTAATATCATATGCTCGGAAACCAATTTAATAAATTGTGTAAATGCAACAATAAATTGTAACATTAAGGATGATGTTTACCGGTTTATAACATAATATAATAGTAGTTAATATTGGAATTGATTATTTGCTTATCATTTCAATGTGGAAATGTATAATAAATAGTTATGATCCTAAATAACAAATCACTAAACTAGGAAATAATATATCTTAAAATTAATTTCAATGATTTACAGAATATTTACTGTCACACCTTTGCATCTAGTTGGGAGAATTAAGCTAGCGCACACATTAATGTTGGACCAAGAACTAATCAACAATAATGGTTTGATCAACCCTTCTGCATGTGAATATATGTGTGAATTCCTGCAAAGAGAGTACATGTAAACTCGGACGCTAGCCAAGACTTTTTCGCTTACAAAATGAATGTCTAGCTTCTCATGTTTTGTTCAGCGGTGTTGGACTGGATTACTAGTTAAGTATGTGGCAAAGACATTGTCACAAAACACCAAGGTGGCTTGAGGAAGTGGAGCATGTTTAAGAAGCATGTTACTTATCCATCCATCCTCAGTGACAACATTAGCAACAACACGATTGACTCATTAGTGACGTATTAACGAGGGTTATTTTGAAAAAATCGAGCCTTGTTTTTTAATGACGGTTCATCCGGACGCACTTGATCACTGTTGAAAAAATATACAAAAGATCAAAATATTTCTATTAATAAGCATTAATAACGGTTACAAATAGTACTCGCAATAAGAGCGATTCTCTCTACGTGTGTATGTACACACACGACATGACCTTGCTATATTTCACTTAGGTAATGTTTGATTTTGGCATAATTTGCTTAATTAGAAAATGATTCAATCTATTAATTAAATTATAAACTGGTTATTTGGTGTTTCATTTAATGAAAAAAGTACAGTCTTAATATGGCAAGTCTTAGGGGGTGAGGGCCTCTCTAAATAAATCATCAATATTTTTCCAAGTTTTCATTCTATCTTCTCATATTCAACATATAAATAAATGTTAAAATGATAATTTAATTTATTTCAGAAAGTACACACAGCATTAAAAAACTGTGATTATACATTTATAGCTTATTCTTAACAATCATCATATAATAATTAGTCACTTTACCAAAACAGAATTTAATAAATAAAAAATAAATAAACAAACCCTAAATAAATTAATTAAGATTTATATTATAGCCGAAAATATAATAAAAATGCTACTTGAGTTGTTGTCAATGTTTGAAACCCGCTTTATTTGAATTTCCGCAGTTGACTTTTACATTGGATCACATGACCAAATTCTCTACGCAACGCACAAATTAGTTTAGAAATTAATCAAAATTGAAAGTTTTGGGTTCACATTAAGATTTGTGTTCTACCTTTCGATATTTTATTATGTATTTTAATTTAATTAATTGATAACCAAATAACTTGTAGCTCAGTAACATCAAGTGTTGGTGAAAGATGCTCCTTTCTAAAAGCTTGGGAGTTGAAGTCATGTGATGGACGGTGAAGTAGATTTAGGACTATTTGTTTGCTGCTTAATAGAATCATTTAGTACTGAATGTTGAATAGTTCAGCATTCAGTGTGTTTGATTGCTGCCTTTAAATGAAGACTGTGCTGAATGAAACAGAAGAACGCTGCCGAATCATTCTACTTTAAAGTACATTTTGAATCATTAAGCATAAAGTATTTTACCTAAATACTCCTCCTTTCACATGTTGACTTATCGTATCTTATAATATAGTATATCATTATTAAGGTTAATGGTAATTTACATCATTCATATTGTTCATTCAGAACATTTATCAAATAACATGTCATATTCAAAGTCAGTTTCATACAAAACTTTTAAATTATTCACACCACAAAATCATTCGGTGCTTAATCATTATATTTTAACAAACAGCCCATATAACCACTAACGGGTTGTATGTTTTTCGTTAAAAAAATCAATGTAAAAAATATGTTAGTCAGCTAATTTGAAGTAATTAAAAATCTGTGCGTATGATGACGAAATATTTTGCATTAAGTCAATATGTCATTATTATTATTTGAAATGGTTATTTACTTTAATCATATTTCACATGTTGGCTCTCACATATAAGTCTAAAAAAGTCAAGAAAGACAATCTTCCTTAATAAAACCAACGGATAATAAAACAAGAATAAATACTTTAAACCCAAGTCAATTAACTATGTTCATGTTTTTTTATTCACATTTACGTCATACTATTTAAACCGAAGGTAAAGTAGCTAGTTTGGTTGGTTTAAGAAATATAATGTCAATCTAGTGGTTTTAAATATGTAAAATCGATATTAATGGTTCGGTTCACGGTTTGTGCTTAAAAATAGTTTGTGTAAACCAACCCGACTAAGTATAAACACATATATATACACATGCATGACATTCATGCATCCATCCATCCATCCAGACACACGAAACTAGTAAATTACATTTTTAGTCCCTATTGTTTGATATAAATTATGGGTTTGGTCTCTAGGTTCAAAAAGTTACTAGTTAAGTCCGTATTGACCCGCCTTCATTACACTTTTGGTCCATCCTTAACTTGAAATAACCCATTTTATTCAATTTTCTTTAATATTTTATTATTTTATTAATATTAAATTACATTTAGTTTATAAGGAAATTCTCTCACACTTACATACCCCTATCTCTATATATATATATATATATATATATATATATATATATATATATGAACACTGAATTAATATGTCATAACATATAATTTATGAACCCTAAATTTCAATGTCTTGCCCCCATCCTGATGCTCTAGTTGACCGCTCTGCTGAAAACTTTTAAAAAACTTTTTAGGGATTTCTTTAGAAATTCTTTTGGTAAAAGTTCTTTTGAAAACTTTAAGAACCCGAGTTTAAGTCCAGAACATACCTTCATCAAGAGGTGTTAATGGGTCGGATCTTGATCTAGATCTGATCCGATCTGCTCCATTTATATAATCCAACGGTTCAAAAAAGTAGATCCATTGACCCAATAAGTGATCCAATAGGTCGACCCATTTAATTGGATCACTACGTGAGTCAATCCAAGATCTGTCTAGGTCTATCCATTTAATATTAAATTACAATTTATTTTAACAACCACCAACCATCATCAATTTATTATTCACCACCCACCACCCACTATGGACCGTCACCGCCACCGCCCATTACCTCCCTCACCACCCGTCGCTGCCACCACCGTTACGGCTGCCATCGTCACCACCTCCGCCCATCATTACCGCCCCTACCACCCGCCACCACCACTGTCACCGCCACTGCCGCCACCGTCACCACCACCGATGTCGCCGCCGCCGCCACCACCGTCACCGCCACCACTGCCGGCCTAGGTAGACTGTAGGGTGAGGGTGGGGTGGAGTAGGGTGGCAAAGGAGGTAGGGGTGGGGTAGGTGGCGGAGGGGATAGGGGTGGTGAGCGGTTGATTGCATAATTTATTTTGGTTTATACATATTGAATTAATTTATTTTTGGTTAGATTTTAATTCCGGTCTTTAGTAACCAAACAAGATATAGTTTTTTACAAATTTCAATTCCTATGAATTTCAATTCCTTGATCAGATTCCAATTCGTTCATATTCATTTCACGAAACAAACGACCCTTAGAAGAATTGTTTTAGTTGAGCCAAATAATTTTTAAAGTTTCTGAGTTTACGTCATTGTACTTAAGGACTATAATGTGTTTCACCTTGCAGTACACTAGCACCTTGTGCTTTTTTTTAATTTATTTTTTAGCTTCAATATACTTCTTACCTCTTAAAAAACTAACAAACAAAGGTAAAATTAGCCAATTAGAGTTAGAAAATGTTAAAAAGCTACATTTTTAAACAAAATATTGTAAGTTCTTTTAATTATGAGTGAATTACATCGTTTATTCTTTTATAATTAAGGTTATTTTACATTTGTTCTTTTAAGCCAAAAAATTATAAATTTAGTCATTTATTTTAAAAAATCACACACTATTAGTCCTTTATTTTAAAAAATACACACACTATTAATCTTTTATTTTAACCATAAAAAAAATAAAAATGTATGAGTTTTTTAAAATAAAAAACTAGATTTGTAACTTTTTAGTTTAAAAAACCAAATATAAAATAACTCTAGTTCAAAACGAGAAGAGCTAAAAGTTGATTTGATATTTTACTGTTATTTATTTATTTAAAAAAAGTAAAGCAACTACATATGATATACTTTATTTCTTTCGGTTATGTGTAACATATTAACTAGGGGTGTTCACGGGGCGGGGCGGGG
>JAUEJL010093739.1:0-13945 GCA_032274825.1 Drosophyllum lusitanicum
TGACATGCACATTGGTGATAGTGACACCCCGGGGGGAGGAGAGAGGGGGGGGGGGGGTGTTAACTTAGGGGTTTTGATTTTTCATGTGTATATGATGGAAATTTTGCAGCGATATTTGATGGGATTTCTCCTTTAAAGTATGCTCAAGTTGATTATTCTAGAATAATAAACTACAAAACTTTCACACCAAGATGAGGATTGTAATTTTTAGCATGGACATCACAGTACATGATAAAGGTGTTTTGATGATATCATGATAATACTTATTTGTTATCATATTCTCTTGACAGGCTGCTAATGGAGATGAGGGGACAATACAACTTTCTGATCATAGTGATGACAGTAAGATTAATTGCCAGCAATTTTATGGAAGTTAATGTGTATTTACATTTTTTTTCTTGTACCAAAATAATCTTTTATTTTAATCGATACTGGGATCGTAACTTGCAACTAGAACACGGATAAACAAAAGTCACTCATTTGGAAGTATTGCATCATCTCATTTATTTGTATGCAATCAATTGAATTGTTTTGCTGCAGATGCTCCATGTGGCAAAAAGAAAAGTGATCAGAAATCTTCTTCGTCAAAGTTTGCCAAAAGGTTCTGCAAAAACATGGAGGAAAACGTATAATTCTCTAGTCTCTACTATACATGAATTACTTGGTTTTCCCTTTTCTTCTAGGAGAGTACACACACCTTTATATGTTTGTTGATTAGCAGAAAGACTCTAGGACTGTTGATGCCTTCGAAAAAGATTTGTCTATCATCAATCCTTGTCAAGGGCTAAAACTGAAGTCAAAAGGCCAACACGTGGGGAAGGGAAGATCAAAGATGGGATTATCTTCTTCACGATCCATAAAGACTCCTTTAGCAGGTAGCGAGAAAAAGCTAATCTCTAATGATGATAAAACAGATGGTGATGCTACTACCACTTTATCAGAGTAAGAAAAGTTATCGCCCTATTTCGTGAAGTTTTTTGGTATCTATTTATTTGTTTACTAATTATCTGCAAAATAGATGCAATTAGATGTTTGCTTTAATGACTAGCATTATGCTTTTGTTGTTCATCTTTAAGTTGTTCTATTACTTTGGTAGGCCAAACTCCCCTCAAGATCCTCCTTCAAGAAATTTGAGGCCTAGACATGTAAGTTATTTTCATGCTGTTGTTAGTTTATTACTTTCCTACTTTCATTAATTCATTTTACCCACCCTCAACAGCCCAGTTGCTATGCTTTTCAATTCTTTGTGCTTTAATGTCTGGTTTTTGAAAAATGTGTTCATACCACCTTCATGTATACTCAAACAAATAAAATAACCAGGGGGAGAAACATGCTTAATCATATAAATGCTATGTAGCCATGTAGGTTCAACAAATGAAGTTAGAGGAACATGTAGGATTGGACATATTATCAGATTTGTTCATTTGAATTATAGATGTTACGATCTTCTTCATTTATTAATTATTATCATTTGTTTACGTACTTATTACTGCTGTTGCAGTTATTCTATCATTATATGCGGTCTAGAAAAGGATTACTATCTTTTGCTAGTTGAGATTATGGATGCACGGATGGCAATGATGGGAAAGCATCATTAGCTATAGAGTAGTGATATGTATGCCTAAAAATGACTAATCTATTCAAAATTTTATGTTGCAAAAGCACTTTTTCTTATCTTCATCTTTGATTTTTCCGAATGCTTCATTCACACTCTTAGGCATACAAATCATTTTATTGGAGTTGGCACATTCTAGCTAGACGTGGTCAATATCAATCAAACATGCCTTTGAAAATAATGCTTATACACATATACGCAAAAATTAATAAATTATACAAACCAAATCCCAGCATTGCAAGTGTCACTAAACCACCACCATATGTTACCACACCCATCTGCCATGGTTATTTAATTGAATTGGATGCTTTATAGCCCAAATTAATGTAGGTGTGTTCATCATTTGATATTTTGATTAACCTTAAAGAGTTGTAAAACCTTGAATCTAACATTCTAAACCCCATTTCTTTTTTTCTTTGAAATGTATTCTAACCTCATTTGTGGTTCAGCCAAAACACCAACCATAAGCCTAACCTCATTCCGGTTGACCTGAATTTACCTCATTACGTCTAACCTTTGGTTTAGAATAGTGGTTAACAAAAAAAATATTTGTGTAGTGGTTCGATGGTAATCAATAATAATCAACTCTCTCTTCCAAAGGAATTGATGCTATGTTTAAACCGACTAAAGAAACTTTGCTTCAGTTCTGGATTTCAATGCATGAAAAATGAGTTTGAACTCAGGCTATAAACAAATGTCATTTTTTGAATTAGTTCATTAGCAAAATTTTCTTGGAGATGTGGAGAATTTGAAATATCTTATTAACAAAATGTCCTTGTGGTTATGATTGGTTGGGAAAAATTGATATTTTAAGACTTGTTACTTCAATATAATTTTGCCGTGCCTTTGGTGTCCATATCTGCTTGTCAAGCTACTTCCACAGTTTTCTTCATTTCTGCTCTTTTGAAGCACTAGTCATTCATACAGAGGATTTATACTGTAGTTTCTTAAGCTTGAATCATGCTGTATCTGTTCTATTGTTTAAAGTCACGAGTGTCACTTCAATGCATATTGTTTTACTGGAATAGTGACTACCAGTCTACATGCAGTAGTCCCATGTATGATATCACCTTAAGTATATATTTGATGATTTTTCTAATAATTTCTTTGATAGAAACGGACTTATAATTTAGTGGATGAAGAGCCTCTGATTCCGACTAAGTTACAATATATGGAAATATTGGATCCATGGTAACTAAGCCTTATTAATTTACTCCTTTTTGTTGCTTATGTTATGCTTAATAACTAATGACCCAAGATAGCAAAAAAGTTTAATTCATCATATTCAAATTTCAGCATGAAAGATGTTCATGTCTACTACCCATCAAGGTATGACATAATTTCCCTCGGATTATGTATTATGATTGATCACTAGTCAGAATTCTTCATATCATACAAATGATTAGTTCTTAAATACTGCTCTTCCCAAATTTTCGGTTGTGAGTTGCAGGGATGATGCGGATTCAGTTGAAGTTAATTACATTGACATGGCATGTCTTGCTCCTAAAGCATGTATTTCATCTATTATCATGAATTTTTATATACGGTTAGTGCTTTGTTGTGCAAGAGTTCCATTACCCCTACACTTGCATTTTTAAGACCCTTTATATATGCCTAATCTTTTTCCAACCCCAATGGCTATCTTAAACTTGTCTCAGTAGCATTCTCCCTCAAACTTTTCTTTGATAGTTTTCCTTGTTTTCCTTCTTTTGAATAGATATCTTCAGCAGCCAACATCTTCACCTGAGAGTGCAACACACAATTATCATTTGTTCAACACATATTTTTATAACAAGCTGGAAAAGGTATAGACTTTTCCAATTTGATTGCCATGGACTGCAGCACCAAAACATTTGAGACACTCGATTACTAATACTGTGCGTCTGCACTCTGAATTGGTGACACTAGTAGCATCCTATGTTCATAGTATACATGTTGAATAGGTATATAAGGTCGACGTTATATAATCTGGAAATTTTATGAAATTGTGTCTCGTCGCCGAATTTATAATTGCAAATCTTTAATAGTCATCTAGTTTTTAACTTCAAATAATACATACCAAGGATGCAACTTTTTAAGAGATAGTCTGCCTTATTTAAAACCTTAATAGTAGGACATTTACCAAAATTTAGTGGGGCCCAATTGTCCCTGCATATTATCTACTTATTTTTTTTAAGTTTTTGATTAAATCTTAGATAGCAAAACCTAAAGATGATTGTATAGTTCAATGGCTGTGAGAGTTCCTCCCAATGCATGATGCTTTAATTTCTTCAGTTTAACCTAGTTACAAATGGTGAATAACTTGTTTTTCTCTGTAGCTTAGCTATGAGGAAGATTCATTTCTCAAGTTCAGAAAATGGTGGAAAGGTGTCAGCATATTTGAGAAAGCATACATAATTCTGCCTGTACATGACAAGTAAGCTTTTCAACTTATAGCGAGCATTAATTAATAATCCTGACATTCATAAGATGCGTCCCTAATAGTAATAGCATAATGCCGGCAGGAAGACCTACGTCAGCTTTGTTGTCAATGCTTGAATGTTAAGACTGTATATGCCCTCTGTATAATTATAATTATTTGTTTTCTGTAATTTGCAGTGCTCATTGGAGCTTGGTGATAATATGTCTCCCTACCAAGGAAGATGAACTGGGCCCAATTTTGCTTCATTTGGACTCACTTGGACTACACAATACCAAGTCACTTTCTGAAAACATCAAAAGGTATTATATTTAGCGTATTGCTCAAAGGCATATTTATAACCTGGGTATTGGATTCAATTTACAAATGCTTTCAGGTTGAATCATGATATATAAGAGCAAATTGTTGACGGCAATTTTGAATTATTGACATCTATTTTTCAAGCAGTATCTTGTTCTGATTTACGTATGTATGTGTGTGTGTGTATCGATGGATGCTTTTTTGTCTGGTTTGGACGAGCATTTGTTCTTACAATCTTCAATGAACTTGTACTTGCTGTATAAATAAATTATAGATTTCTGAAAGAAGAGTGGAGCTACCTAAAAAAATCAGAAACACCTTTAGATCTTCCTATTCCAAGTGAAATCTGGGAAAATCTTGACAGTAGAGTGGACCACAAAAGGGTTATGGTAAATTTCTTTATAGTCTGTTTATTTGCCTTATTTAATTTTTAGTTATTTCATCTGAGTTCTTCTTTGAGATGTCGATGTCCTATCTTTTCAATTAACCAGGTTCCACAGCAGAAGAATGATTATGACTGTGGACTGTTTGTTCTGTCCTATATGGAACGTTTCATTAAAGAAGCTCCTGAGAGGCTCAGGAAGAAAGATTTATCAATGGTACATTTCTTTTATACTTTGCTAATTCTTGACCTTTTTACTTCATTTATAGTCTCATTGTACTTTTTATTGCAACTTTACTTGTTATCTTTGAGGTATGTCAATTTATGGAACTTACTTGCCATGCCATGCCAAATGGGTGTATCTTGATTATCAGTTCAGCAGGCAATGGTTTCACCCTCAAGAAGCATCCAACCTAAGAGCCAAAATCAATGGTCTACTTGTAGAAGAGTTCAAGAAAGCCAAAGAGATGGAAACCACCTCATCTCCCAAGTGTTAGGTAGTGTTCAGGTGTTATGGTAAAAGTGTAGAGGTTTATGGTAATTGGTAAATGATGCCGAATTTAGTTTTAGAAGCATTATGGTAAGAGTTGCTTCTCTAGATGTATATGTTGTTTGGAAAGGCTCTATTTTAGTTGTATATACATTTTGTATAGGAAGTATTAAAAGGGAGAGGAATTGCTACAAGAATAGTAACGTGTTAAGAGTTAAGAGTTTCTCCCATGTACTTTGACCAGTTAACCCCCAGAAAAAGAAATAATCCATGTTATTTATCTAAGTGTCGATCTTCATGTAACTGGTTGATGATAAATACATGCAAGATTCGTTGCAAATAATCAATATTTGTGACTTGAACGTGCGAGGAGTTGATTTAGACAACCATATTATGTTGAAAGTTTCACCCTGTGGACGAATGTAGTAAGCCATTGCAATCCTCGATTCAATCAATTCATGGTTGAGAAAAAAGCATTAATTGATGATCGTATGAGGCTGATTACGTACGTACAGTCTGTTCTTGAGTTATTTTATAGGGGGACGGGGAAGGAAAGGATTTGTCGAAGACAAGAGGACGGAGTGTGTTCTTTAGAAGTGCAGCAAAAAGGTTTGAAGGGATTTGAAGAGATAATTTTACCATTTTTCTCTATTAAAACTTTCCAACCCATTTTTAGGATGATTGAGAGGGGAGTTTTTCATCCTTCCGTTTATTTTCCTCCGTTCTCTTACCTTTTTCTTTCCTTAATTTAATTAGGCCGATTGTGGGGTTTAATTAGGCCATAACTTTTTAAACAAGAAAAAATGACTATTAGTTATCAAACTTTTACATTGTTCCCTTTTTATTCTTTTTATCATATATATCAAGTATTATACTATTAGAAAACTACCGACTTTTATATTTTTTTAAAAGCAAGTACTATAATTTTTTTACCATATACATTAGGTATCATATTTCTTATAACTTTTTAATACCTTTCTTAATTTTTTTTATATTATTTCTAAAACAAAATATAATATAATGATAAATTTGATAACTAATTATGTGACACAAATTGCTGAATATGTAGTCTTCAAATATATGTTTTTTGCCACCTTAACACTCTTAGGTCTGTATTTTTTCACTCGAATAAGTTTTTATAATGTCTTAAAAACAGAGTTGATCCGGCATGTTGTAGTAGGAATCGGTTAAGGGAAAGGGTCGATAACTGAAGAATGGGTTCGATCCTAGTTTTACCGTTTTTTGTTTATTTAACTTAAGAAAACATTAAATTGTTGTGACAATTGTTGTTTGATGTTTGAAATACTTTTTGTTTTTTATTTGTGGGAATTGGCATGTTACTATAAATCATTATGGTTTGAATTATAATTCAAACACCTTAATTCATACCAATCTAAAAATAGTCAAACGTCAAATAATAATTATCACATCAATTTAGGGTTTTCGTTTAGTTAATTGAACAACAAAAAATCAGTTTTGGTATGATTTAAGGTCACCGGTTTTTTAGTTATTAAAAAAACTTCCTCTTGTGAAAAAGTAAAGACCTAAAGGTATAAAGTTGACAAAAAATGTATACATAGAGATTACATGTCAATCAAGTTGAGTCACGTAATTATTTATGAAAGTTTGTAATTTTCATATTTTTTTTTTCTTTTTAAATTAGATCAATGGTTATAATGTTAATACCTCATTATGGATATCACGAGAACCAATCTTGACCGGTTGGCCCTTGATTAAATTAGATCAATGGCTATAATGCTAAGTCAATATAATAACAACTCATTTACTCGGACACAATTCACGGTTTGGTAAATATATTAATGACCAAAATACACTTATTAATTAGTCATTAATGCGCATTAATGGTGGTTACAAATAGTATTCGCGGTACTCACAATAAAAACGTTCTCAAATGAACATCTCCCTATATATATAGTGAGAGGTTCAAATGAGAATATATATTTATATTAAATAAGAGACTTAATCCTGACCCTTCATTTGATTTGATCGGATGGTCTACATTTGCCCCTTCATTTTATTTATTACCCAATCATAAATTGTGATGGCCATAAATTGCAACGGGTGAATTGTGACCGTTAGATCTAATAAATCAACATTTAATTGATGGCTAGGATTTGTTCTCTCATTCTCACCTAAATCCATTTTTACAATAACTTTCCCTTATATATATATATATATATATATATATATGAGTGTTCAAACAAAATTTGTTTTTCGTACGAGAACCAATCTTGACCTTTGAAAAATTAATGATTCATTAATAGCTCATTAATGGGTATTTTAGAAAAATCAAAATGACGGTCAACCCGGACATAATTCACGGTTGAGTAAATATATAAATAACAAAAATATCCCTATTAATGAGTCATTAATAGTGTTACAAATAGTTCTCGCAGTTCTCTTAAATTATCAATAAAATCCAATTCATAAAATCTATTAGATAATCCTAGCAATTAAATTTAGATAAAAATTTTAATTATCAAATATTAACCATCCATCTTCATAAAAATTAAAATCCAATTTTGACTTTTTTTTGTCAAAACTGAATTCAATTTTGACTTTAATGTAAATCAAAATTATTAAAGATAATTTCATATATACCCTTTTAAACCCTAAAATATTGTATTTGTTCATCTTAATATACAAATATCATATTTACTCTTTATAATATTTAACCAAATTCTTCGTTTTATTGTTCTAAACTATTTTATAATCATTTTAAATTCTTTTTTAATAATAACCAATAAACGCTTAAACTTATTGCTAACAATTGTAACAATAGTAATCGATGACGGGTACAAGAAATACAATCATGCATTTTCGTATCATAATATTATGTTGCTGCTGTCACATATGTCCTCCCCCTCGCGTCGACATCTCCATCGCTGGTCTGAGTGTTGACGCTATCTATCGCCATTTTTTAAAATTCTCATTCCATTCGCGTTTTATAATTATTTAATATTTTTTATTAATGTTTAATATGTATTATTTTTTAAATCAACCCATATATCACATAAAATTTTAAACCTCTGTGTATATATATAGGTAAAAGTTCAAACGAAAACTGTTTTTCGTACGAGAACTGCGAGAACCAATCTTAGCCGTCCAATTCCCCCTCCTTCAATTGGATTACCCACCCATGAATTCCTTACATGCACCCTGCCACACTCAAGCCCCCCACGCTCTTCATTCATGAATTCCATTATCCAAAATGAACGGCTTAGATTGGTTTTCGCGGTTCTCGTACGAAAAACAGTTCTCGTTTGAACCCTCACCATATATATATATATATATTTATATATATAAACCATCCTTAATTAAAAAACCTAAGAAAGCAACAAGAGGATGACACGTGGCATTAGACCAAAGAACAAAATTGAAATTATTTTTTCATACATACACTCCACATGAAATACCAGCATTACCCAAAAAAAAAAAAATTAAACCCATCAAAGCTGCAATTTATCATATTTTGCTCATGCTTAAGATTTTTAATAAAATAAGTATACCTATATATTCAGATTTTTATCCTCTTTAAAACAAGATCATTCTTGACAGGTTTCTAACAAAAAAAATGAAAATGCAAGCCCGAAAATACAACTATTTCTATCCGAAATTGCAGCTGACTCTAAAGATGCAAATGCATCTAAGTTGGAAACGAAACAAACTCAGGAACAAAAGTAGTATCATATACATGAAAATTCAAGACCATACTCGCTATAGACCTGGTTTTTTTTTTTTTTTTTTGAAAACTGTGAACATGTGTATACATTTCTAAAAGAGCAATTTCATACATACCCCTCTTAAATTGCAAATATATATATATATATAAATATATATATATATAGATGCCTAAAGCTTGCTTTAGGGTCATTGTACTTTATGTATCATAAACTTATACTTTGGGTATATTAGATATTTTGCAAAGATGTAAAAGTACTTGCACTTTCAAAAAATGCTTGACTTTGCCACATATATGGTTATTCAATAATCTCATCTTCAAAAATGCACTCCAAAAACATTAATCACAAAAATACAACCATGATCAATATGCCTAAAATACTTATTCAATCCAAATTTCACACAAACATCATAGCTTTCCCTAGAAATGCAACCCAAACATAACTATTGTGTTGCATTTCACATAAACCAAATAATTATTCAACCGCATTTTGAACACAAACCAAAATGCAAAAAACTGAAATGTATAAACATACAAGACTAAGTGATTGATTAAGTGGTAAGAGAAAAAAAATGACATGGCAGTATGGTGGGTGTGGTTCTACGTGACCACTCCTTGTTTGGTAGATCTAATGGTTAATATTGATTTTTTGAGTTTTATGTTTAATAGTAATTCTTTTTAGATCCCCCCCCCCCCTTCTCTCTCTCTCTACATACATATATATAGGCAAAAGTTCAAACAAGAATTGTTTTTCGTACGAGAACCAATCTAAGCCGTCCAATTCCCCCTCCTTCAATTGGATTGCCCATCCATGAATTCTTTACATGCACCCTGTCACACTTAATCCCCCCACGCTCTTCATCCATGAATTCTATTATCCAAAATGAACGGCCAAGATTGGTTCTCGCAGTTCTCGTTTGAACTCTCCCCTATATATGCGCATTATTTTTGCTTTTCAAAAAATAAAATAAAATAAATTAATCTATACAACATTTTAACTTTTCAGTGCCTATCTAAAATACAACATCAATCAAATTCACACCATGCTTATTTGCTAGATTTTATAAGCTAGGCAAGCGCCAACTTTTTTTAAGATAAAAAATTGTAATGTATTAGAAGTAGAAAAGATTACAATGAGGTAAAGTCTCTAAGTATGAGAACTAATCCGTAAGTAAAATGACCAAATTACGATGCGATTTAACCTGCTAGATTCTATACGCCAACGTTGCTTCGTTCATACTTCTCACCCACTTGAACCTTTAAGGACACCGTTCGAAATCCACAAAAAAGAATGACTTACAATAGCCGCATAATGCTTATTTGCCATAATTTATTGGGCAATCAAGTTCGCATAATTAAATTAAAAAGGATCATTTTAATGAAAGTTTAGATTTCAAACCCACGATGAGTGAGTTTCTCAGTTTAATTGTCTTGTACTTGTTTGGGATATTCTAAAATTGATGTTTTAACTATTGTTTTCATTGTTGGTGTATACTATGATATGATATGATGTCTCATCTTGAGCACGTTTTAATGAAAGGAAGTGTATGCAATATTGTCTAAGGTCATAAAGCAATCTCGTCTTATCATTCCCAAATACGTTCCTACCAAGTCTTATAACGTACGTTTCTATCGATTAATTTAGACTATTTTCATGTTTTTCTTATTACAACCAGGGCAATACGTTAATAATGTAAAATTACCTGTAAAGCAGTTTTTTTTTTAATATCAAAATTTTATTAAAACAAGCTCTAAAACACTTAGACACATCAAAGATACAACTAACAAAGATGCATAATAGTCGAGAAAATACTAGCTCGGACCTAAAAGAAACTAACCAACATCTAAAACGGCTTCTGAGGGATGAAATGTTAGAAGGATGAAGATGAACAACCATGACGATGACGGACAAAGAAATCGACATTATCAGCGATGAGGGATGACCAACCATGGCACTGTTCTTGATGTTGAAAAGGTAAAAGAAAGAAGAGAAATCATTGACCCCAATCGACATACGGTTACCGGTTTCTTCACATTGACCTCAAGCCATGGGGACACAATCTCATACTGATCGCCATCTCCATAACCGCGATCCATTACACGTTCTCTAAAGACACATTAGAGAACCTAGTGCTTGTTATTGCCTATAACAATAAAAAACGAGACATAAAGTCGACCTCTCCTCGTTACTACCATTGCGACCAAGTCACGGTGGAGTCATTATGAGGTGCCTCCTTACGACCGTAACGAGGTCAACACCTCGTTATTCAATTTTTTATAAGACTAAAAAATGATAACGGTAATATTTTTAATAAAATGACTATTTTTCAAAAATTGGCTTGCTGTATATAGCCAAGCATCACAAAGTGTACCATTTGCATGTTTTACCCACAAATATATACAAAGTTAAAGATTAACCAACATTTTAAGCACTATGTCTCAAAACAACAACTACGCAAACAATCTTTTCTTCCAAAACGTGTTGAATATACTTACCAGATTCGGAGAGTACTCACTCAAACACAAATTAACCCGCGCCTCCACAACAACTATCTGAATTAACGCAAACCATCTTCAACCAACTTCACTTTCAACACCAACGAGTTTATCAAAAAAATCTATATTATCCACTGTTTGCATACTCACAACCACAACCTCAAGAACTGCCATCGGTAACCGAACAAGTGTCTGAACCCGAAATCTCCAACCTTCATCGCCGTCGTAAAGGTAAAATTGTAGGTTGTTTATATGTATGGGGAAGAAAATTGCTTGGACCTTGGTGGGGGAAAGGTGTTTCGCCGGGTATTGGGTCAATGTATCGAAAATTCACGCGTTGGCAACTCTCAAACTGGCGACACGTTTTGGGTTTGAGTTCAGGATCGGTTTAACGTACTTGTTGGGTCAACAAACAGAACCGATATCAAATTACTTCAAAGTGGAGAACCCTATCAAACAACGTAGGCAAGTTCAACGACATTTATAGGAGGTTGGACCGTGATAGATTGTCATATGTGAGGGACGAAGACATTGTGATACAAGCCCTACGTTAGACAAGTATGAAACAAGAAAAGAATTTGGTTCCTATAAGGCATGAGATATTTTACAGGACTCGCCAAAGCGGCGAGCTCATCTGTTGGCAATTGTTAAGAAAAAGAAACAACGGGCTCTCGTGGAGGACGAAGACGAGTACGAATCTATTATTGATCTCGAGGTCAATTTCGAGAATGATCTTTTTGTTGAGGATCTTATTCTTCATAATATTGAAAAGTAAAATATGTGCTAACTTGATAATTAGTGATAATAGTTATCACTGTGACGGTTTAGTAACGAGTTATGCTGACATTTCAGAGTTGCATTAAAAACAATTACGAATGTTAAAAATTTTATTCTATTTTATGTTAACTAGTATTCTAAGTTACATTTTAAAGTTTTCTAAATTAATCAAACATCGTAATTAAAATAAGGGTGCTACTATTTAGCTCTCCTCTTCTCGCAAACCCAAATGTCAAATCAAGAAAGTTACATTTTTAATATAGCTTTTTCACTCACATATGTTAAATTAAGGGGAGCTACTGAGCTACATAGATAATAAAGGGATGTTATATAGAATCACCCTTAAAATACAAATAAAAGGATAAGTTATCCGAATCCGTTGATTTGATTGGATTTGACAACGGGGCCCACTCATCAGAGACTAGAAATGATCTCACTGGTTATTAACATTTTACATATCGACCCCCTTATAATTTGCTTTAATGTATATCCTCCCCTTGTTTCTCAAGTATTCTTTCACTAAAAAATATTTACTATACCAATGAGAGTTAGAAAAATTATATTTGTTCTTATTAAATGTTCATATTTTATTTTATTACTCATTAAATAATGAAATATAAAAAATAATAATTATTTTTTTATCTTATCTCTTAATTTTGATACATATCTTAATATTTTAAGTAAAAAGATGAATATAAATACAAAACAGAAGAATATAGAACCTTTATGAAATTAAAATATATAGAAATAGAGAAAAATCGCTTTTTCTACAACATTATTTCATTAAAAACAGTGTGTTCGCTATGTATATAAAATGTTAAAAAAATATAGACAAAACAACATTAATTGATAATTTGATATATACAATTATTCATTTTAAAAATCAAAATTTGGTAGTAAAGAGCGAAACGCTTTAAAGCTTAGGGTACAAAAATACATTGGAAAAATCATCAATAATGTCCTTATTATGTACACAAGTGCACAACACAAAATAGAAATGGTGATAATTTGTTCATAACATCTTTTTACCGTACACAACGAGAAGTGAATTATTAGATCGTTATACTCCTAAATCTATGAAAGAAAATAATAGATAGCGGATTATAGGGGTGAAAAAGTCCTAATTGTTATGTACGACAAAAAGTTTTGCACGAATTATCTCCAAATAAAAAAGTCATGATGTAAAACACATAGATTATAAGCTTCTTTAAAATACATTATTTTATTATTTTACAAGTGATTATATCTTAATATAGCGAGAGTAACTATTTAATTACATAAACCATAGCATATTGTATTAAATTAACCTATTTATTATAAGTGGGGTAAGTTTGAAAGGTTATGGCTTGTAACAAGAATTAGGTATTACTCCGTTATGCATGAATCATGTAATAATGAAGGTGGTATAGTATAAAAACAAAAGAGTAATGAGATAGTTGTGGTTGTTCGAATAGTATAAGGACCGTATGGTAATAAATAAGAAGTCAAAGGCAGTAAAAGTAGAGAGATGAGAGAGAAAAAAGGAGAGGAATAAATGCAGGCAGGGAGGCAGGGAGGGGAACCCATGGAAAACGGGGGGAAGGAGGAGAGTGATAGTGATGGAGCTAGATGGACAGAGATACTGATTATGCTTTTACTCAACCTCCCCATGGCCTGAATTCTATACTAATTAAAGTAAACCCTACCCACTCCCCTACTACTAATGTAGGGGTAGTATGTTTTTACAACCCGCTAGTTGCTTCAAAAATCACCTCCCTTCAAAG
>JAUEJL010093750.1:0-13945 GCA_032274825.1 Drosophyllum lusitanicum
TCAATAAGTCAAATATTACCTATATAGGATAGGATGTTGACATATTTGAGCACCAATTTACAAGTTTATACTTTATAGTGATTAACTGTACACATGTTAGAGTTTGTTTAAAGTCATTGCAAAATCAATTTTTTGAGATTCTTATTTTCCAAAAGACTAAATTACACGTTTGATTCTTGGGGGTATACCATTAATTTACCTAATGTTTGAGTTTTTTTTCACTTGGTCTGGTTACGTATTCTTTGTCTACTTAAAAAATAATAGTACCCTTTTATTTTTAATTTCTTGTTTTTATAACTTTAATTTATTTTAAAATTTTACTTATTATTTAAATATTTTTAATTAATAAATGAAACTGCTTTCTACTTGTAATGACCCGATTTTTTTATAACTTTAAAGAATACATTTGTCGAAATAGTTTTGTGCCACAAATAAAAATTTAGTAAGTAGAATCCGTGAGTTGTCAATCTCGATCCGGAGCCTTCTCTTTAACTAACCTTGCAAAAAGGATATAACAACACTAATAATCACGAAGCCTAGTGAGCATACAATCATAAACTAATCATTAGGTAAACACACAACTCTTATACATAAGATATTCATTATAAGATATTATATATCTCATAACCTCTGTCACTCAAACTATTAATATGCCACTCGGATTGTTTGTAATGCCACTTAGGCTGCACTCAGTCTAGAATATTGCCACTCATGGTAGTACATTGCCACTCACGCTAATATTGCAACAATTAGCTTTTCATTTAATTTTATAAACACATTGTACAAATACACATATTAGCATACCATAGTAAACTATATAGTGCCAATAAATAATCCCTTGTAAGTGTCTAAACCAACATTAGAGTACTACTACCTCTAATTAAATCATTCTATCTGTTAAATTGCCACTCAGGTTAAGGATGCCGCTCATGCGGTCATCCCATCATTGTATATCGTGTAATTATCATATTGTGTAACACCCAAGGTTCGGAAATTTCCTAAATTAGTAACTTTATCAAGTAATGTGTTTTGGTATTGCCTAATTAATATTAGGAGGTGCTTAGAAACTTGAGGGGTTAAAGTTTTCAAAATGAAACAAGAGAAGTTGTGGGACCAATTGTGTCATTTGTCAAAGATATGTATATATATGGCTAGCTTTGACTTAAGTTAGTCAAAGTTCTCGTTTGATACACAAACAACTCACGTCTTCCTTAGAACAACATGTTTTCTCTGAGATTTTGATCAAGATCAGTAGAAGCAAGGTGTTACAAGTGAGCCTAGCATAGATTCAAGTTTGAGGTAAGAATTCTTAATCATGTTCTTGAAGTTTTAGTGGGTTTTGAGTTGATTCATGGTGAATCAAAGATTTAGTGATGTTATGATTGCTATTTATTGTTTAGAAGTGTTGTTTGGGGTGTAGGAAAACACCCCCGTAGCGTTTTTATGAATTAAGAAGAAGTGTTTTATGGTTCTGGTCGGAGTAAACAGCAGATAGTCGGTGAACTAGTGTTGTAAGTAGAAAGGCACGGGCGTGCCTTTGAGGGGTACGGTCATGCCTAGTGACCGTGACCGCCCCTGTTCATGAGGTCCGGGCGTACCAAGGCACGGGCGTACCCATGTAGGGTACGGGCATGTTCGGCCCAGTATGCCCATGTTTGTTGGGCCCTGCTTCTGGGCCTAGACCGTGAGGTACGAGCGTGCCTCTAGGGGTACGGGCGTGCCTTGCCCCTGTTCAGTTTGTTAAGTGTTGTGTTTAATTATGTGATTAATACCATTATTATATATATACATATATGTGTAGGAATTACTATTTGACGTGTTCTGAATAATCTGGCATATCTCTGTGTGGTAGTCATTGCTGAGGTGAGTTTCCTAAACTCTGATTCATTTGTGTGATATGTGTGTTACATTACAATGTGTATTAATGATCAGAGGATCATGGTGAGGGTAGCATGCTGCTTTGTGAAGTAGTAGTTACCACCACGTTTTAGCTTTCTTGGCAGATGCTAAGATGGTACAGTACTATATCCATAAGAACTGTTGTGGCATTTGTATATGTGTATGTGCATACTTATATGATTTCCAGTTTAATTTTCATACTAAGCTCTCGTAGCTTATCACATACTGCTTACTTTTGTTTTGCAGGGCGTAATGATTGCAAAGGCAAGGCCCTAGTTTGACGGTTGTTCGTTGACTGTTGGAAAAACTGTATTTTGTAAACTTAACGCCCGGTTGTGTTTTGAGAAAACTGTTTTCTGATGTAAATATGTTGACACTACTCTTTTGTATGAACCTGAGGGTTCAAAACTACTTATGTTGCTTCCGCTCGTTTGTTTAAATTACTGTTTTAGTTCCAAAAGACTTTTATTTAGAGTTTTTCTTGTATTTCGAAATTTGGGGCGTTACATGAATGGTCATCACATGCAATTGCAAACACATCAAAGTTTAATTCTTTATAACCTAACCCTAGGAATTGGTCAATCACTAGTCATGAATCCTAATGATCATTACAATTCAAGATTAAAACTTACATAGATAGAATGGTCATCTAACATATGAAAACTTAGTAATAGGCATAAATTCATAAACTTTAACACATTTGGATCTTTGAAAAAGCTAAACATAACAAATATATCATTCCATAGCATCCAAATCTAACTAAAAATCAAAGGTTCATCATATCTAAGTAGAGATTACAGAGTTCTAGCTCATAACCAGAAGACTACAGCAACTGAAATACATAGAAAGTAGGCTAAACATGTTTGTAATAGCTAAGCAATTGTAGATCAATGATGACAACTTAAAATCTTCACTTCCCAATGCAAAATCTTCCAGCTTCAAGCAAAACCCTGCTCCAGATCTGCAAAACGTCGCTTCTGGAACTCCTAGGGCCGGCCAAAGTGAAAGCTATCTCTTTTTTGGATCAAATCAAGTGCTTAAATAGTTTTTGAATTCGGCCGAAAACACGACACGTTGTACCTTTAGACGCGTCGCATCGCGCGATGTTCGCTTGACTTGTTAGACATTGTTTGTACGGACGCAACTCGTGTTTAGCGTGAACGCGTCTTATTCTTCATTTTTCTGACTTTTTGATTTTGCTTTAAAACTCGAGTCTTTTTCCGGATTTTCCTCTTTAACTTCTCGCCGTTAAACTTTTGCAACCGGATATCCACAAATGCATAAATTAAGTACCATTTATCTGATTTTCGTGAAATATCAACCTTTAAATACTAAGATATTGCATGAAATATATATATATATATATATAAATTAAGCGATATCAAAATACCTCACACTTGAGTTTTTCTTGTCTTCAAGCAAATTTTAAATTATCTAGGCATAGAAAAACCAACTTGTAACATTATATCTCTACAGAATTGAAGTGCTATTACCAACGTCAGTACAAATGATTAAAAACAAAATTCTAAGGATTATATCTATAATTATATATATATATATATGTGTGTGTGTGTGTGTATTGATCCTTCTTAACTTCTCACCCCTCAAATACTCATTTTTTTCATAAATAACTAGACTTTAATTCAGGAATTATTTATATTTTCAACACACGGTTAATTTACCTTTAAGCTATCCCCCGACTTCAAGGCTTATTGTAGATTTTCAGACTTTATTCAACATATGCTTTTATTCTTTTAGTTTTTTTCTTGAAGTCGATGACTTTCGATGGAACCCATGTAGCAAACATTCAACTCAACGGATCCCAAACCAGTTGGCTTTAGGTGGTTAGGTGTAGAACACCTCTCAGAGTTTACTAATTCGAGTCCCACAAGCCATTAAATGACTTAAATTTCCAACAAATTTTTTTAATTGTTGGCTCTTTTTTCTCTTTTTAGCATAGCATCTTATTTATAAAACTGAAAATTTAACCCAGCCTATTTTTTTCAAGATTCAGTTGCTTAACACCAAAGTGGGTATTTTATAATACTAGCTCACAGATTTTTAGATTTAAAAAGACTTAACCTTACTAACTTTAAAATAATTTACAAATTAACATTTGGTTACTTACAAATCAAATTCTTTGAAAATGGTGAAAACCCTAAAATACTTAGTATAAAAGCTAAATATAACTTTAATACTTATTTATAAATCATTTATCATGACAATTTTAACTATCACTCAATCTTACCCACATGATATCAAAAACTAAAAATTCTTGGCATAAGTCAATCATAATTTTCATGATTTCAAATAAAGCTCAAATGAAATAGAGCAAATATTTTTCTAACCTCTCACCGCACACTTAAATCGTACAATGCCCTCATTGTACATAAGAACAAAACAAAATAGAAATAAAAGGGTCCAGATGGAGATCGGAGTGAAAAAATAAGCGCTGAACTGACTGACAGCATAATCACGCACTCCATACACATTAAGGATAATCTGAACCAATCATCTCAAAAGACATATCATAGATCAACCAAAATATATGTACAATCATGCTTGCCACTAACATATGAATGTGATCAAACAAAAACAAAGAGAAAGATACAAGAATCACTCATCATCCTTATCCTCATCCTCGTCTGCACATCTACCTCCATAACCTAAGGGCCCTGCCTCATCTTTTGATCTCTCCGAAGGAACACGCATCTTCCAATCCGAGAATTGCGTGGGGACAGCTGGAAATGGTGTGGACGGTGTGTGGCCTTGGCGATTAGAAGACTCGGTGTGAGCAGTCCCTAACCACTATACCTGATCCTGCAAGCCATGCAAGAACCACCGTATGTCGTCTAAGTACGCGCCCAGTGCATCAATCCTCGTCACGACGCACCGAAGATCAATCTCCTCATCAGGCCCCTATTTGATCTAGAGGCCATCTCCTCCTCGGTGGCGGCTGCTCCCGCTCTCTACTCTCGCCGGCCTCCATGTCCTCTCCTAGCTGCTCCTCCTTATCTTCATCCTCTACTCTTAGCATCCCATGGTAGATCGTCCTCTCCATATCCCGCATCACCTCCAAAAAAGTACTCCCCCATCACGCTGTACTCCATCCGCAACAACTTGGCTTGCATAGCAGCTGTCAGTATACCAAAAGCTCTGGCCAAGCAAGTGATGAATTAGCCTTCGCACAATGGACTTTCCTGCTTTGGCCCAGTGCGCTTCGGAGATCAAACAATATATATAAAATAGGTCGATGACAGTGACATTCTCACCTCCAACTGGGGCTCGGATACTTCTCTCGCTGGCTCGAGAAGCAATATAGGCGCCATTGGGAATGCCTAGAAATGCCTACTACATGTCTCCTCTCGAGTGTACAGACCCAACCTCCGGCTAAACTCTGTCAACGAGCACTCTCTAATTAAGAACTCCAACATCTACTCACGGTAGACTGGCTCACGCACACTTAAAATAGCCTCCCACGCTCGGCATGAGAATAACACCGCACCATCGAGGCCTCTATACTCGACTCAGTAACGGAGATATCAATGTTGGGATCCCCGCCTTAGTAACTACGGCCCAGTCCAAAGTATGAGTCACCTCTATCTCCTTGCAGATATTCTACGTCAGTCTAGATATGTACTCGTTCCGGTACTGGGCCAGAATCGTCTCTGGAAATGCTAGCCACTCATGCTAAACTGGCAGTGCTGGCGGCACATCAGCTGCCACCTCTGGGTGCACAATCCTATGGCCTCGGCCTCTCCCTCGACCTCTATCAGCCATACTGCGGCAAGGATCAATTCAAAAATCAATATCCAGATGATATCAAGCAGATATAAAATAACCAGCAGCTCAATAGACTGCCCAGAACAGAAAATCAAAATCAAAAAATAACGAGAGCCATTATCTAGCTTAAGCCAAATGATATTCAACACAAACAACCATAGCAGCAAGCAATAACCCTACAAACTACCCCCCAAAATAGTAAACTCGTATGTTGGAATTCAAGGCGACGTGTCAGGTTCAAGAACCAAAAGCACCGTGTTCGTGACAAAGAAGAAAGCCAAAATAGAGGGCAACTGTCGATCAATGTTTCCCACAATAATCAACATACAGACAAATTTAAACCATGGATATAGCTATTTAGCATTAGACATTGACCGTAGAATCGAAAGATAACCCTAAATATCTCGGTTTATGTTCAAGAAAACCCTAAAATCGAAATATTTCAAAGATGAAAGAAAAACAGAGCCCAACAATCATTGACGTGTGAACTATCAAGACATATTGTGACTTAATCGATTAAGAAACCCCGAACAAGAACCCCCAAACATACGATTTTGAGAACAGAAACCCTAAAACCATAAAATTTTGACAAAATAAAACAAAATTGAGCAAAAACGAACATAATCGCGCCATACATGAGGCAAACAGTATTGTTATGACTGGAATGAGAAATAAAATGATAAACCTCTAACCTAAATCTTCATTCTAATGACCGATTTGCGAGAAAACAAATAAAAAATAGGCAAAAACTTACTTCAATGTCGAAAATACAGAACAATGTAGGATGAATGTGGTGTAGTTATAGTAGGATTCAGCTTCTCTTTCGATTTTGCACATAGAACGCATCAGATTGCTAGTATCGTGTTTGTGTGTGTTTGGGTGAAGTGAAGAAAAATAAAAGAAGGGTTTGAATTTAAACCTGGTTCGCACGAAATGCGTCGGGTTTAAGAACCTAACCCGTCGCGTTTTTCTCTTTTTAGCATGTTGAAATCGTGTTTTATATCTGAACGCGTCTAGTTTATTATGATGATGCGTCTCGTCCCTGCACTTGTTTAAAAATTAAAATATGCATACTTTTTATCTTCCATGTTGTGTCGATTGATAATGCAATATGAGTACTTTGAGATGAATCAAGTAGAGAGAAGAACACCTTTAAGTGTGTGTATTTAAGCTTTCAATATGGTAAAGGTTACATAGAAGGATGCATGTGTCACCTTATATATATCATGAGAAGGTGACACCTAAGTACAATAAGTAAACTAGATTACAAACATAAAATTCATTTCTAACATCGATCCTTGAGGCTTATTCAAGAGGCATTGTAGTACTAATTTGATGAATGAACCTGCACAAAAAAAGCACACAAACAAAGCAAAACAAAAACAAACCAAACAACGGGTTGCCTCCCGCAAGCGCTTCATTTGATACGAGTCATTAGCTAGAATCCAACCCACACTTAGGGTGTTATATCATCGAGGCGTAAAGCCTCATCTTGATCTTCCTCGGTAATCCTTCCATGTAATGTTTAACTCCATGCCCGTTCACTTTAAAAGTTGTTCCATCATTGGATTTCAACACAATTGCTCTATGTGGAAAAACCTTTTTAACCACGAATGGTCCGTACCACTATGTCTTAAACTTTCCAAGAAACAATCTCAACTTATAATTAAATAATAAAACTTTATCCCCCAATTCAAAAATCTTGTTTCCGCAGCCGTGCATCATGCCACTTTTTGGTGCAATCCTTATAAATCAACGAACTCTCATACACCTTACGTAATTCATCTAGTTCGTTAAGCTGCATAAAGCGGTTAGCGCGCGCACTCTCCATACCTAAGTTGTAGGTTTTTAACGCCCAGTAGGCTTTGTGCTCTATTTCTACCGGTAGATAACACGCTAAAAGATGTACTCCTAATAGGTGTTTTAAAAGCAGTCCTAAAGTCCCATAAAGTGTCATCTAACTTATCCGCCCATTCTTTCCTATTCCAGTTGACAGCCCATTCTAAAATTCGTTTAATTGCGTGGTTTGTCACTTCGGTTTGCCCACTTGTTTGAGGGTGGTGGGGTGTGGCAAACCTATGGTTAACACCATATTTTTGCAACACTTTTTCCATTTGAGAATTTGCAAAGCGTTGCCCCTATAACTAATGAGAGATTTAGCAACGCCGAATCAAGAGAATAATTTTTTTCAAGAACTTCACGACGACTCGTGCATCCTTAGTGGGTAAGGCTTGCGCCTCAACCCACTTCGATACGTAATCGACAGCTACCAGAATATATTTATTTCGACGAGAAGAAGGAAAGGCCCCATAAAATCGATACCCCACACATCAAATATTTCACAGACTTGATTACTGTGTTGTGGCATCTCATTTCGGGCATAAATATTACCCGCTCACCGGCACGCATCACATTCTTTCATGGAATTCTGTGCATCTTGAAAATTTGTAGGCCAATAGAATCCGGCTTCAAATACCTTCTTTACGGTGTAGACCGCATCGTGGTGTCCCCCGGTTCGTCCACTGAACCACTGTGGCAATCCCTTAGTGTTTTCCTCGCCTCTTCTCCCCAAACGCATCTCCGAATGATATTATCTGCACAGTGTCAAAACAAGTGGTCAACTTCCACGTTCTCCACCCCTTTATTATTGTTGATTTCTATATCGAACTCATGGAGTAGCAGAATCCACCGAATCAGTCTCGATTTGAAATCATGTTTGTCAAAAAGATATTTCAACGCAGAGTGGTCGGTGAACACAACGGTTTTGGACAATATTAAATATGATTGGAATTTGTCGAAAGCGAAAATGACGGCTAGTAATTCCTTTTCTATCGTGGTCTAGTTTTCCTGAGCTGGATTGAGAGTCTTACTCACATAATAGATCGGTTGAAATCGGTTGTTGGCTCTCTAACCAAACACCTCCGTACCGCGTAATCACTTGTGTCACACATGAGTTTAAAAGGTAGGTTCCAATTCGGAGCAACCATGATTGGTGCAGTGGTGAGTTTTTCTTTAAGGGTATTAAATGCTACTAAACACTCTTTAGAGAAATCGTATTTAGCATCTTTTAATAACAACTGAGTTAAAGGCCGTGTAATTTTAGAAAAGTCTTTTATGAACCTTCGGTAAAAGCCCACGTGGCCTAGAAAACTCCTTACTCCCTTTACGTTTGTTGGTGGCAGTAATTTAGAAATAGCATCCATCTTATCCTTATCTACCTCAATGCCTACTTTAGACACCTTGTGTCCAAGAACGATTCCTTCATTTACCATAAAATGGCATTTCTCCCAGTTAAGCACCAGATTCGTCTCCTCACATTGAGCGAGCATTTTATCCCGATTAGAAAGACAAGAGATGAAAGAATCACCAAAAACCCAGAAGTCATCCACACAGACTTCAATGAAATCCTCCACCATATCGTGAAAGATAGCAGTCATACACCGTTTGAACGTTGCTAGTGCATTGCAGAGGCCGAAAGGCATGCATCAGCAAGCAAAGGTTTCATATGGGCATGTGAAGGTTGTCTTCTCTTGATCCTCGGGATTGATGGGTATCTGGAACGAGAAAAACCGTTGAGAAAACAATAATAAGCATTACAACAACCGCTCGAGCATTTGATCAATGAAAGGTAAGGGGAAATGGTCTTTGCGTGTGGCATCATTCAATCATGGTCATTCCGCCTTTCTTGGGAACCACGTGAATCGGGCTGACCCACGGTCTATCGGATATCGGGTAGATTAATCCGGCATCGACTAACTTCACGACTTATTTCTTTACCACTTCTTGCATCTTGGGATTTAATCATCCCTATGGCTAAATTACGGGTTTAGCTTCATCCTCCATTAGAATCTTATGTGAGCAAGATTAATTCCTTTGATGTCGGAAGTAGACCATGCAATCGCTTGTTTTCGCTTCGTGAGGACTGCAATTAGCCTCTCCTTCTCCGAATATGATATTGCAGACGATACGATCATCGGGAATTGCAAATCATCCCCTAAGAATGCGTATTCTAGGTGTTTCGGGAGTTCTTTCAATTCTAATTGTTTGATGGAATTTAGAAATGCGTCACGTTGAGTTTTTAGACCCGACACGTTGGTGTTGTTTGGCAACTCCAATCGTGATGCATAATCTAGACGTGTCTTGTTTTTGTATGTGAGGTGTCGCGTTTTTATGATTCAGACTCTTCAAACTGCTCTTCCTTCTCTTCTACCAAAATCTTCTCCAACTCATCCGGGTCTCTTTCTGCTTCAAACAACTCCTCTCCCATGGGCATTTGACCATCTACTCCTTTATCTTCCACCTTCATCACTTCTTTCACAAGCAAAACATCCAAAATATCCACAAAGAACACTGAATTATCACATGATGTTGAATGTTTCATGGATTTACCAATTCCAAAGGTAATGACATTAGTGCCTACCTAAAGTGTGAGTTGAGATTCATGTATGTCAAATAATGCACAAGCGGTGCTCAAGAATGACCTTCCCACGATATTGGAATTTGATCATCCTCCTCCATATCGATAATAATGAAGTCGGCGGAAAAGATGAACTTATCTATCTTAACTAAAAAATCCTCTACTATACCCGGGGGTAAGTAACCAATTTATTGGATAAGGGAATGGCCATACGAATTAGCTTAGGTTCAGACCATTCCAATTTGGCATAAAACGAGTACGGCATGTGATTAATGCTATCACCTGAGTCGGCTAGCGCATGACTGATCGGGAGATTACCGAATTGGCAAGGTAAAGTCAGGCTGCTCAGATCCGTCATCTTCTTAGGGAGTTTATTCAACATCACAACCGAACATTCTTCATTCATTGTGACACTTGAGACTGCCTCCATCTTCTTCCGGTTGGTAAGCAGATCTTTTAAGAACTTTGCGTATTTTGGCATTTGCGCAACCGCTTCAACAATCGGTTGTTAAGCTGCAAAGATTTCAAGTGATCTAAGAACTTACAGTATTGCTCGTCCTGCTTCTCCTTATTGAGTCTCTCCGGATATGAAATCAGTGGCCTAAACGGCTTTACAGATGGCTCGAAAGATGGCTTTTCTATAGGCTTTGGCTCAGCTGCCTTTGCCTTCCCTTTTTCCTGCTCTTTTTGGACTTGAGCGGTAGATGTAGCATTGTCAGATTTAAGAAAGAAATCCGCATGTGTCTTGCCTGATCTGGTGGTTACGGCTTTGACATCTTGTTGCGGGTTCCTTTTCGTGTTACTTGGGAGAGTGCCCGGAAAATGTTCCTACAAAACTTTAGAGACTTGACAGACTTGAGTCTCGATGTTGTTAATTGAGCTTGCTGATTCCAAAGTGTTGCTTCGGTTGATACACAGATCTTTTTAACTAACTCATTGGTTTCTTTGTGCCTTTGATCACAAGCGGCAGCGAATTGCGTAAGCATATCCTTGAAGATTCGTTTTTTCTCCGGATCCTTTGGTTGGTCTTTTTGGTAAAATCCTTGAGCCCCTTCCTTATACTTCTCCTCCACATCCTTCCGATATTCTGGATAGGGCTTCCAGTTGGGATTCCTGTTTCGAGGCCTCCACTCATCTTTGGGATAATCGAATCTATCCCCTGCAGAATAACATGCCTTGGCCTTCAGAACCCCTTCATCATAAAGGAAGTCCCTTGCTAGATGAGGTCCACTGCAGTTATCACACTTTACTTGAAGGGCGTGAATTCTTTGATTGACCGTTTTCATCTTTCGACCGTGTGTATCCAGTTTAGTATTCAGAGCGGCTAAACCATGAGAACTATCGGAAGCTGTAGTAGTCTTTTTTGGGAAAGATGAATCTCTTGAGGAGTGCCATTGATGAGAATGTTGGGCCAGCTCCTTAGTCAAAGCATATCCCTCAACAGAAGTCTTCTATGGTATTGGAGCCTGAGAGTCAACCATTTGCCTCGTGCAGACATTGATCCCATTATAGAAAGTTTGAAAGACTTGGTGAGAATTAAGATCGTGTTACGGGCAATTTTGCAAGCTCTCTTTATAACGATCCCAAGCGTCATATAGGGTTTCGTCATCAAATTTCACGAAGTTCTGGATTTGCATTTTTAACTTAGCGATTTTGGAAGGTGGGCTGAATTGCCTAACGAACCGGGACTTCAAATCCCCCATGTCCCAATAGTAGGCTCGGATTTTAACCAATGTTTAGCTGCCCCTTGAAGAGTAATGAGGAATACTCTTAGCATTATGACATCCTTGCTGACTCCCGGGATGTGGAAGTAATCAGTGATTTCGAGAACGGTCTTAACGTGTTGATTTGCATCTTCATCATCGTTCCCGGTGAAAAGACATTCTCTAAGCAGATGAAGAAATTGAACTTTAGTTTTGAATGATCTTTCTTTAGGAATCGCGGGTCGGATGAGACCGGGTCCCGTTCCTTCCTCAGTACGACCGGCATACTCCGCCAGCGATAGATTCACCAGATTCTCCTCCATTTGCCTTGCTCGATTTCTAGCTCGAGTTTCCTTCAACAGACTATGGAATTCGCGCTCCAGTTCTTCAAATGGCAAGACAAACTCAGAAGTAGACTTCCTAAGCATGCACCACCGAAAGACTAATGTTCGCAGCAAGTAGCACCGAGTGATGGGAAGAAAGGAAAAAAATGAGACCAAAAACAGAAAGAAAGGTTTTTGGAAATCTATCGACACGGCGTGTCGACGTATAGGGATGCGGCGTGTCGACGTATAGGGACACGTCGTGTTATAAGAAAACCATAAAAAGGTACTGTGTTTTTTTTTATATTTTTTTTATTTTTTGATTTTTTTGGGTTTTTAAATTTTTATAAAAACAGAAATCTAAAAGAAAAACTAATTTAACTATACTAAAATAAAACCGTTCCTCGGCAACAGCGCCAAAAACTTGATTTGCACATAGCGTATTAGTTTTATATTTATAAAATCCGAGTTATTTAGTATGACTACAACACAATAGGCAAGAGAACCTAATTATATCATAGTATAGAATATAAGTACGGGTGTCGAACTTGAGAGAAACGGGTATGATTTTAGATATAATTAAATTAATTAACTACTAAACTACCTAAAAAGCAGTAAATGGGGGATTTCTATGATTGTTCAACCTAAAATAATCAAGTCCCTGACTTTTATCCTAAAACTCCACGAAACAATGATTTTAAGGTCTAGAAAAAACATAAAGCAAACAACTTTTAGATTTAAACAATCAAGAAATGAGGAATCTCCGCTTAGACTTTAGAATTCCCTTTTAAATTTAGTAGCTTTCAATGAAAGGGCAATGGATAATCATGTAATCATATACGGATTCCTAAATTGGCTAGATCTAATGGTCAGACTCACTAGCCCTATAATTACAGAAACATTAACCCAATGTTCATTGCATTAACCGTCCCTATAATTAGTCAATTTATCTGTGTAATGCTAGACTTAATCTATTGATTTGTTTAAGTCAAAAATCAATCAATTAGCATTGAATGGTCATTACATGCAATTGCAAACACATTAAAGTTTAATTCCTTATAACCTAACCCTAGGATTTGGTTAATCACTAGTCATGAATCCTAATGATCATAGCAACTCATGATTAAAGCTTACATAGATAGAATTATCATCTAACCTATGAAAACTTAGCAATAGGCATAAATTCAAAAACTTTAACATATTTGGATCTTTGAAAAAGCAAAACACAAAAAATATATCATTCCATATCATCCAAATCATTGAAATGTAACTAAAAAACAAAGGTTTATCATGTTTAAGTAGAGATTACAGAATTCTAGCTCATAATCAGAAGATTACAGCAACTAAAATAAATAGAGAGTAGGCTGAACATGTTTGTAATAGCTAACCAATTGTAGATCAATGATGAAAGCTTCAAATCTTCACTTCCCAATGCACAATCTTCAATCTCCAAGCAAAACCATGTTCCATATCTACAAATCGTCGCTCCTGGAACTCCTAGGGCCGGCCAAAGTGAAAGCTATCTCTTTTTTTGGATCAGATCAAGTGCTTAAATAGTTTTTGAATTCGGCCGAAGGAGCGACACTTTGTACCCTTGGATGCGCCGCGTCGTCCGATGTTCGCCCGACTTGTTAAACATTATCTATAAGGACACGACTCGTTTTTAGCTTGAACGAGTCTCGTTCTTCATTTTTTCTGACTTTTTGATTTTTCTTTAAAACTCGAGTGTTTTACATCTTTATTGCTTTAACTTCTCGCCATTGAACTTTTGCAACCTGATATCCACAAATGCATAAATTAAGTACCATTTATCTCATTTT
>JAUEJL010093761.1:0-13943 GCA_032274825.1 Drosophyllum lusitanicum
AGTGGGCTAAGCCCATTACAATGTCTAGTCTAGTATAATAGATTAATTAATACAAAAGAAACACAAGGACAACAAACCAATTAATATCTAACAGATAATCAATAAAACTTCAATTAAATATGTAGGGTTGGTATAGATGAGGTATAAAATACATTACAACAAAAAATTCTCAATTTGGTTAAGGATTTAGCGAGATCTAAATTATGAAATGAGTCTGTTGTGTTCCTTGATCGCCAATCCCGTGTGAACAATCACGAAGTAGGCGTCAATTTTTAAATGGATCACCAAATGGTTGAGCCTCTAAAGCTTCCCGATCTCCAACCACTTGAGACCAATCGCCAAATACTTGTGCAATCCATGAATTGCGAAGTACATTTGAGTTGCTCAAATGGATCGCCAACCTCGTAGAAATGCATAGATCGCCAAATACAATGACTGTGTTACACTAAATAGGTATGCCTTTAGCTAGTGTTTAATATTGTGGGAACTATTATGTTAGCTTTGTTAGTAAACGCATAATTCCATTTATCTTCTAAGTAAGAGGTTGCATATCAATTAAACTGCTATTAGGTGAGTTACCTTAACTAACTTCTTGTACCGAGATATGTAATGTGGTATGCATGTTTATATGAATTATATGTTATTGTTCATGATAAGTTATTACATGTTAATTGTTTATTTATATGGAAGTTTAACCAACTGAGCATGTGTGGCTAGTTGGCGCAAATGACATCATCTAAAGGTGGGAGCTGTGATGAGTTATAGCGGGCGAGTCCCAAGTTATGCATCAAATGGGTTGGACCCAAGGTGCGACAGGGTGCAAGGCCCAACTATAGTATATGATACTAACCCCGTGTGTGATATCTAAGGCGAAGTGTAAGTGTAGTGTTAACTCGCTAAGCTTTGTGCTTACTCGTTAATTTATATTTCAAGTTCGTCGGGTATTGATAAGGGTAAGGCTTCGGCGTGACAGTAATGTTAATAGATTTTTTACAAAATATTTTTTTTAGCCAATGACATGTTTAACTGCTTTCGTTGATTTAAATCTTTCAATAGTTGAGCATGTTGCTTGTAATTAAATGTTTTGTTAGTGCATGATTTGGGACGTTCCTACATGGTATCAGAGCCTAGGTTTAAGGGATTCGGATACGTGTGAGGCGTGTTCGAACTTAAACCTTGGTTCTTGAAAGTATTTTTTAATTAACAATCATTTTCAAATAGTTGGATTAGAGGCTACAGACCGAATCTTGGGGCATGTTCGCTGTTAGTTAGAGCTTAAGGTCCTGGTGAGTAGTCATTATGTTAAGATAATTGTCAGTGACCTATCTGTTGGGTAATTTAGTATCTAAATGTTATGCCTATTGCTAGTGTGCTTTAGCATAGACCAGTGGATGATATGATGACCTTACGTGATGCCTTATGTGTTTAATTGTTGTTATGTCACTTTAGAACGCTTAAGTGCTTTAGACCATCTAGCAACACATGACCTAAGCTAGTGAATCGAGGAGCCAAGTGGTAATGCTAAGATCTATTATGTATAGTGTGTTGACAATAATATGAAGGCTTGTATTATTACAAACACATGGTACACAGTAGAACTTGACAAAATCATCTGGAATCTTGTGAATCTGGGGAGGGGTTACTTGTATGCTTGTATTATGACTATTATAGGAGGGCCTTAGAATGATTTGGGCAATTCCTGAGTAATGGTATGTGTTAAGAAGATTGTGATGCAAATGAGGAAGTATATATACAATAATGCCTACGTGACCTAAAGTGCCTTATTGATGCTTTAGACTGGTGACAACTTGAAGAACCACGAACTTGATCACCGGGGAAAACACCAGCACTCCACGGGATGGAGACACTACTAGTTTCAAAGCGAAGATAGACCCCCCAGCAACCGAGGACACCTGTGACTATGCAACCGCCTGTTGACGAAACCAAGAACGAACACCAAGAGCCTGTATTTGATGAGACGTTCATAGATACTGTTAGGAAGGCTTTGGAGAAAATACTACCGAGTATGTTTCAGTAGATGTCAACGGAGATGAAAGTAATGGTATTGGATGAGGTAAAAAGTGGAAATAACCGCTAGGGAAGCTAATCATCGTCCCAAGAATCTGGAAGGCAATCAAGGTGTATGTCCCTCGTGATTCAAGCCCCGATGAATTGCAATAAAAATTATGACGAATGTAGAGAGAATCTCGATTTTCACACTCAAAAACACATAGTTATTTCTATAAAGCTTGGCAATCCACACCAATTACATTGGTCATATCCCTATATATACTCCTAAGAGTAAATTACATTTTAGGCCCTTTAGTTTGCATCTTATGCAAACCTCACCCACTATATAAACTTATATTTCTATACAATATTTAATCCTAACAATCTCCCCCTTTGTATAGAATTATAAAAGTTGTTGCATCTTTTCAGCAGATGATGATCTAACAATCTTCCCCTTTGGATTATGCGGATATTATTTTTATGTTGGCATTCTTTTGTAGCTTTATGGGAATAAAACTTGAACGATTTCTTTTTGATTCTTCAGTCTTTGACACTTTTTTTTATGTCTTCTCGTCTTGAAACATAGACTTTTCAATTTTGGGAATAGTCTTTACTTCAAACTATTGATGACAACTTAATCTTGAAAACACATAGGAACATCCCTTTTCTTTTGTCTTCTATCTAACACCAGTAACCTAAGGTGAAAAGCCTTTGGTTATATGAACAGTTTAGTATATAGTGGTTTTCATCATTTCTTTTTGTGATCTTGAGTTGTTTGAACTTCATATAAGCTTTGATTTAAGATGAATCTTTTATTCTCTCCCCCTAGGATGTCGAATCCTCTAAAATGTAGCTCTTGATCTTCTTCTTTGAACTTTTCTGTCAATTTTACACAAAGTTATTTTTCTGTGCTTTTCGTTACTCCCCCTTGACTTGTCATATAAGTTTTGTTTTTCTTTGGCTCCCCTTCAATATATGAACCTTATCTTACTTGATCAGCACAATATCAACGGAATGAAAATTGTCTCCCCTCCATGTGGTATTGTTTCCCTTTAAGGAGAAATTATATGTAAATTTGTCTCTCCCTCATGATGATCATGATTTGTTCATGAACATCATGCATGTGAAATTTCTCTTCATGAAGGTCAGTTGAAAACTATGTAGTATTGAAAGAGTCAACAGGGAATGTAACTACGAGATCACGTAGATTGCTTGATAACACAATAGTAAAAAACTGTGTGACCTACGTTCAGAACTGGCAAAGCCTTAATTTTGGTAGGATTTCCATCTAATCATTCTGAATATCAAGTAAGATATCACTCCAAGATGTTCCAGTATCAGTCCTGAAGACTTGATACTTGCGTTATAATGTGTGTTTGAATTAAAAATGATAGTATTAGCGGAATTCTTTTTGAATTCAGAAGCTTTTTCAGCAAGAAGCATTGCAAACTTGAGTTTAGCTATAAACTGTATTCTTTCTTTCTCCAACCTCTTTCTCTCTTCTTTAAGAATCTTTTCTAGTTGTGAAATTTTCCCCACAAATTTGCTTCTTTCTTCTTCAAATATTTTTCATTCACTTCCCAAAATCCTTTATAGTTCTATGATTTTCTTTTCAAGAACTGAATTGGGAATGTATGGCTGATAAGAAGCAAATAGCAGTTGCTCAAGTCTTTTGATCCTGTCATGCAACTCGGCTTTTTCAACAAGTAGTTGTTACTCAAGTCTTTTGAGCTTGCCATGCATCTCATCTTGTTCAAAACACATTGTATCAATTGGCTTCTCATAATGATCTAATAACTTCTTTGAGTGTTGAAGTTTCTCGGAAATTTTGGACAATTGCATTTTGAGTTTTTTATTTTCTTCTTTCTATGTTTGAGTTCGTTTCTTCTCAACTTCATACTCTTGAACTCTTAACCTATTTCATGACTCTTTGTTGATGAATCTTGAGTTTTTGTCATATAAATCGTCATAAATGAGAAACATATCATTCAACATTGTCCTTAGATGTTCTTCAACATTTGTCATGCAAGGGTTGATTGCAGACCACGTAGATAAATTCTTTTCAATAAAATGTTTTTCTATTTTTGAGATTTTGTATTGTTTTTGAATTTTTGTTTTTCTAATGTTTTTGGCTTTTTGAAAAATTGTAACGCAAATAAAAACTCCCCATAAATTGATACATGAAACTTGTTTTTCATCAAATAGAATAGAGAAAAAAATATTTTGCTCCCCCTTCAAAATACAATCATTAGAACACAAAATATATCAAATAGATATAAATTGAACAAAATAAGCATCATAGGTCATTACACTCGGGCTAATGCTGCACAAAATGAATGTTAGTTGTATTTACAAGGAGTTTATTCTTTCTGATAGATGTGAGTTTTGATCTTTTCAACATACTGAGCATAGAGATCTTCACCACCGTCTAGGTGATCTTCAGTGTGTTCCCGCAATGTCTCTTACTAATATACAAAACAGATTAAACACACTCTGGCAGCAATATTATGTGTATGAACCTTTCTATGTAATGGTCCTGAATGCCACTGGGGAATACCATTTTTGACAACAAATTCGTGTTTTATATGTGAAGATGAACAAATCTTTTCTTTGGATAATCTGATTAAGTGCTTGACTGAATATACCACAAAAGGATATTTGACATCAGTTTTTAGCACGAAATTTCCTTTATGCTTTAATTTTGAAAAGAATTTATTTTGAATTGAATGATATCTCTTACCGGAATGATATTGTCTATGAATTTTTCTTGAAGGCATAGCATTTAACGAAAAACCATCATTAAAATGACATTCATCATTCGAAACTCAGCGTTTCTAGTTACAGTTGCTGAAGATGATGTGGTAGGTATTGCGGTTGAAGAGAATTCATCATTTATGACAATTTTTACTCGGAATTCAGAAACTCTAGGTTCAGAATCGTCATCAGATTTATCAAAATGAATAGACGTTGTAGTCTTTTTAGTCACTTTCTTCTTCTCAGTCCAGAATGATGTAATCTTTGTAAATTTATCAGCTAGATTCTTCTTTGAAATCCAAGCTTGTTTAGTCTTTGGCAAAGAATCATCTGAACTTACTAGAAAATCAGAATCAGTATACCTTGAGGTAGTTGCTTTGAGAGTAGAAGCATCCGTAAAATCTCTGTCTGAATCTGCAACAGAGAAATAAGAATCAGTATCGCTATTATAATGTGTGTTTGAATTAAAAATGATAGTATTAGCGGAATTCTTTTTGAATTCAGAAGCTTTTTCAGCAAGAAGCATTGCAAACTTGAGTTTAGCTATAAACTGTATTCTTTCTTTCTCCAACCTCTTTCTCTCTTCTTTAAGAATCTTTTCTAGTTGTGAAATTTTCCCCACAAATTTGCTTCTTTCTTCTTCAAATATTTTTCATTCACTTCCCAAAATCCTTTATAGTTCTATGATTTTCTTTTCAAGAACTGAATTGGGAATGTATGGCTGATAAGAAGCAAATAGCAGTTGCTCAAGTCTTTTGATCCTGTCATGCAACTCGGCTTTTTCAACAAGTAGTTGTTACTCAAGTCTTTTGAGCTTGCCATGCATCTCATCTTGTTCAAAACACATTGTATCAATTGGCTTCTCATAATGATCTAATAACTTCTTTGAGTGTTGAAGTTTCTCGGAAATTTTGGACAATTGCATTTTGAGTTTTTTATTTTCTTCTTTCTATGTTTGTGTTCGTTTCTTCTCAACTTCATACTCTTGAACTCTTAACCTATTTCATGACTCTTTGTTGATTAATCTTGAGTTTCTTCATATAAATCGTCATAAATAAGAAACATATCATTCAACATTGTCCTTAGATGTTCTTCAACTATTGTCATGCAAGGGTTGATTGCAGACCACGTAGATAAATTCTTTTCAATGGATATTCTTGTAAAGTTCATCTTTTAAAGCTTGAATCACACAATGATCGTTGAATAGGTAATAGATTTGATATGAGACATAAAAAAATTCAATGGATTTTATAAATCTTGATTTGGCCAAATATCGGGTTTTTAAAATGATGGAATTTTGGTTAGAAGAAGATTGACCGATATCATGTTCAATTATGGTGAAATTGAGGTGAAAATGGTGATGACCGAATTCGGGTCTAAAGATAGAAAAACGGTTTATTTTAATGACCGAATTTAATTGAAAGTCAGTTGTACTTTAAAATCGGTTGACTGACTTAGTTGACGTAATTAGAGTGGAAAATGATTTTAAGATCAAGAATTCCAATTCGGAACAACAGGGGTCTAGGCGCAGCGCCCCTAGTAGCGGGGTTTAAGGGGTGGCAACCCCTGGCGGGGTCCAAGGGGCAGCCTGGCTGGGGTCGAGTTATATCAGAAAATGCAAAAAAAATCAACTTTTGAATTTTGAACCCAACTTTGATTCATTTTTGAACCGATGAAAAAGAGTTGAAATGTTGACTGAATTTCGGTTGAAATTTTGATGACCGAATTATGTTGACCTTGTGTTGACCGAATTCTGTTGATTCTCTCGAAAATTAGCAAGTGTCAAACTTTAAATCCATACTCAGCTGTTTTTCTTATTTGTTGAACCCGGATCCGATCTAAAACAAAGTTGTTTAAAATCACAAATTTTCATCACCAATTAATTCGCCTGTTGATTTAAACAACTTCTTAACCTTTAGTTCTTCAAAGCAACACCAAATCAATTCGAATTTGATGATTTTTCTCAAGAACACTTTTCAACCCAGATCTGAAAATTGACCATCAAAATTGAGCGTTAAGGAAGCCAAAGTCTAGCCCGTTGTGATTGCAGGTACTCGTTGATTGCAGGTACTCGTCTTGTAAACTTAGCTCTTACACTTATTCTATTTGATTCTGGTGCTAGTAGATCTTTTGTTTCATTTGCATTTTGTGAAAATCTCAAGCGGGGACAAGTAAACTAGTGGTTCCCTTGGATGTGGAAATAGCCGTTGACAAGGATTTAAACTTGTCGACTATGTACAAGGGTAATTGTTAATCCCATATTAAGTACTTAAAAACAAATATTTGTAGAAGGGGGGTTGAGTACAAACGTAAGCATTTTAAATTTAAATGCACACACTAATACTTTTAATATAATTCTTATTGATTACGAGTCAATAATTACATGTACAAGAAAGCGAAAATTCCAAATACAATAAAAGGTGACAACTAAATATCGAACACATAGACAAGCTTCTCTAAAAACAACTAATGTTTCAAGATGTCCAACACATGGACATATTTTCTACACTTTGCTAACTCTAAAACTTGCTCTTGTTTAAAAGCTTTGAACTTGTTCTTCGAGAGAGATATCTGGAGGTGTAGTTCTTCGCAATTTGCATATTGAGAATGCAAGAGTATATATAAGAAAACTTGGCCGAAACGGATGGAAGGAATGTTGGGAGACAATGTGGTAAAGAGAAAATAATATTTTAATCATAAAGTAAGTGGGCAAAAAGTAATATTCCTTTAATCAGGATTGAATAAAGTGACAGTCTTTTTTCTAAAAAAGTACACCCCACTAATAATATAATAATATTATTTTCCCCACTTTATGCCTTGTAACTATAAACTTCTTCTTTCATGCTTGAACTTTTATCAATAGTCTTGTTTCTTCAAATTTGACTTTACCAAAGATGTAGTTGCTAGCCATGTTTTAGCATTTGCAAATCTTCAAGATCTTTGTTCGTAGGTAACTTTAACCTTTTCCAAAGGATAAAGTTCTATCCATTTTGTCCCACTTGGTGGTACAAAAAGTGAAAATACTTTTACAAACAAAGATCCAAGGCATAATAGAACAACACATGTTCTGCCTTTGACATAGAAAAGTTACATAACAAAAATATAATATACTAAACAACTTTTCAGCACAAAAAAATATGACTCAACTAATCAAAATGTACTAATCTGATAAAAATGAACTTCTAAGCCCAAGTGTTGGTTGCTCAGTTGATAAGAGGGTGCTCAGCTGATCAAACTATTAGAGCTAAATAATGCATAAGCGGATCAACCTAGATGATCAGTAGATCAAAATAGTTCAACTAATCATTCAGAGTGATGAGCTTATCAAAATAAGACTAAGTGTTTGAAAGAGATACTTAGCTGATGATATTCAGATGTTCAGCTAATCAAAATGAATCCTCGGGTGATCAAACTGATTACTCAGCTGATACTTGAACTTGCTCAAATGATGGTCTTCTACACTTGTCTTTTCTGCAATTGATCTCAAATGATGTCTTCGGCTGATGCTCAGTACTTAGCAAGTCTTCGGCTAATAATCTATACTTAGTAACTTCTAGTCAGAATCTAACAACACAAGTTCAAATTCATTCTAAGTCTTACTAAATGGTTGGTTTTGTTATCATCAAATCTTATGTATTTCAATAGACATATTTGATTATTGGGTTGAAATGGTTATCTCCCCAACAATCTCCCCCTATTTGATGATGACAAAACCTTTTCTATTTACGAATCAGTTTGACTTCGAATATTACAAAAGAGATAAAACTCGTAAGTTCTTTTTGGAACCTATCTCTCTGTTTTTTGTTTCTCTTTTATTTTTAACCTTTTTCTGTTTTTGGTTTCTTTTCTGGTGTTCCCATTTGTTATGTTTTTAAGAATCTTTTCTTTGTTATATCATTTTATGCTGTTTTTGTGGTATCTTTTCATCCTTTTTCTGTTTTTAGGATTTTTTTTTGATTTTCTGTTTTTACACTAAGTTAGCTATCCCTAAGAGTTATTTATACTTGCAATTGTCAAGCAGTCCATGATCAAAGCATCAAGCTATATTTCAAACAAGAAGTTGAGAATGTACAAAGAGTATTTACATCAAAGCAAAATAAAGAAAGAAACTGAAATCTAACAGAGCTAACACTAAAACTAATAGTATGTACATATTAAACATATTTCTATCTAAAGATCAGTCTGGTTGTCAATCTTCCCACCACTTTTCTTTTTTAACTTCTGGAGCAAGCTCTGTTGAATCATCCAATGCTTTCAAGGATCGTGCAATCACCAATTGCTCAGAAGTTGGATTTCCAGTTCTTCCTTCTATGAGCCATTTTAGTGGGAAGAGAAACTCAAGTTTAGCCTTGGGAATCTTAGATTGTCTGAAGAATCTCCAGGTGACACTTCTATCCAAGAATCATATGCCTTCTTCATGAAATAGGATGAATCTATACATTGTTGGCACAATGTTGAATGGCGTCCTAGTGTTAAGGTTGTCAAACCCATAGAGATATGAGAATGGGACATGTGGTTCTCTCCTTTTAGATGGAACAAAGGGTTTTGAGCCTCTTCTATGTAGTTGTTCCACTTGTTGTACATGTGTTTGATATTCTTCATTTGAAAATAGTCCTTCACTCACAAAATGAGCAATCCAGACTTGATGTTTTCCGATAAAGTTGTTTTTTTAGTTTCTTGTTCCCTGACTTGTAGAGAAGATACAGCATCTCAATGATCTTTGTAAAACCATAAAGATGGCATCTTTCATAGGTCCTGATTTTTGCGCTTGTTGAATCATTCTTTTTGTAGACCTTGAGATAAGAATCACCTTCCTTTGAGTAGATGAAGAGTTTAGATATAGGATTGGGATATATTATGATTTTGATCCTTTCAAGATCTTTCATGTAAGTTCTCCTCTTTAGTGGGTTACCTGAGAAGGGATCAGATGGGTCTACATTCTTTAGGTTTTGAATTGCTTCAGTAGGTGTTCTGACTTTGTTTAGCGCAGCTTCTGTTGCTTCTCTTGACTTTTTAACTTGTTGAGTATGTTGTTTCTTCTCAGCAAAAAGGGCCAACTCTATTGCTTATAGAATTTCTTCAAGAGTTACATTCAGGACACTGGCCATTTGAATCATTTTGTTCTCCTCTGCAGCTTTTCATTCTAGTTCATCCCTTTTTCTTTCTTCTTCCTCCACTTGCTCAGAGTCCATTACTTTCTTTCCTTTATCTCTAGGAGCAAAAGTGGAAGGAGGTTTTCACCTTTGGATTTGTAGAGCTTGGACTGATGGAGCATTTCTTTTCTCTCTTTCTCTTCTGAGGAGACGATCAAGTGTTGAGTGATCATCATTGTCCTCTTCATCAAACTCAGAGTTGATGTTGATGGAAGGTTGGCATCCTGGTGTTGGTTTGACTTTCTTTGTAGGAGTCTTCCTTGTCACTTATCTCCTTCTGTTTGACTCCCCCTCAGCTATTGAAGCAATCTCACAAAAGAGTTCTTTGATAAAAGAACTAGTGTTGCTGCTTTATTTTCTCTTTGGAAGAACTAGTGTTGCAGGATGTACATTTGACCAAAAAAATACTTCAGGAGGTTGTCAATTGATAGGTGGAAGACTAGTTAGTTGGTCTAGCAAGAAACATAATTCAGTATCAACATCTACTACTGAAGCTGAATACATAGCTGCAGGTAGTTGTGCTAAAATTATGTGGTTGCAAAACCAACTTCTAGATTATGATGTAAAGTTTGACAATACTCCAATCCTTTATGATAACACAAGTGCAACTTAAATCTCAAATAATCCAGTGATGCATTAAAAAACAAAGCATATTGAGATCAGACCCTACTTCTTAAGAGATAATATGCAAAAGAAGAAAGTTTCCATGAACTACATCAACACTGGTCTTCAATTAGCTGACATATTCACAAAACCATTGGATGAAGCAAGGTTCAAATTTTCTAATATCCAAACTAGGTATGTTAAATTGTAGTTTTATTGTTTAATTGTTTATTTTAGTTATTAGTTAGCTTGTGTGTGTGGTGTATTCATCATTTTTAAATTGTCTAACTTATCTAAGCATCTATATGTCTTTCTGTTCATGAAAAGCTAAGTTGGTTTGCTTAGCTGACGACTATCAACTAATTAAAATGCTCAGCTAAGTACTTTTAACTCATGCTAACATCAGCTTATACTTTTAACTCATCAGCTCATTCTCAACATTTGTGAAATTTTGTTTTTACAGATTTTAATGTGTTTTTAACCTAGGTCATTTATGTGTCTCTATTAATGTTTTACTGTTAGTCATTTAATATGTCTTTCTGTTAGTTAATTGTCTTTATTTCACGGTTGCTGTCTTCAAGTAGCTTTAAATACCTTTCTTTCTTTCTCTCTCTCTCTCTCTCTCTCTCTCTCTCTTCATTCACTTTTCTTCAAATTCATTTTTCCCTCTCTCACTTGCAATCCCACTATATCCTAGAAACCGCTCACTATTCATCTTCTCTCTAAAATTGTTTCTCTTCATATCAATGGCAACCTACACACCTCTTGAAATTGTACAAGCGGGAGAGAATGTAGCACCTAGAACTCAAATGAACATCACTCCCAATAACTGTTTGGTATGTGTATCATTCCTTCCTCTCGAATAAACCAGGGCTATGAACCCATTGTGAATTTCATTCGTTCTCACTCTCTTTACCCCTACTTGACTGCCAATCCTCACTTTATATTCTATGACCTCGTTAGTGAGCTTTGGTACTCAACCACCTTTAACCCAAACACAAACACCATTTTGGGAACCATTTGCAGTGGAGCCCATCAAATTGAAATCATTGTTGCATCACTAAGAGCTACTCAACAAATACCACATCTTGCACCATATGCTTCATTTCCTTCTAGAACCCAAATAAACTCCGTTCTTCAGGTTGTTGGCTACAATCAATCCATTTCTCGTAGTCAAATCAAGCTATTAGTCTTAGCACATCCATGGAGATATTCATTCCATGTGATCATTCATTGCTTTGGACCCAAATCTGGGAGCTTCAACCTACTCAATCAAACAGAACTGTTAATTCTTTATGCCTTGGTGAATGGAGTGAGTATTGACTTTGCTCAAGTCATATTTTCTGATTTGGTGGATAAGATCACACAAGGAACCAACAAGAAGTCTACAAGGAATCAAGTTCCTTATATAAGGTTCCTCTGTGTTATAATAAAAGAGGTGATTGGTGCTGAAAATTATGATCAACTAAATGAAACTCTAGAGTCAACCCCTGTTCCATCTCTGGGTGAGAAGATATTCCACCATACTACTGCAAAAGGGGGTCCTCAAATCACCGCACCAATGTAACAAGTAATTGATGCTGCAAGAGGTAATGGTGACAATGAAAATGTTGATAATGATGATGTTGGTGGTGATGGGAATAACAATGATAATGGTGACGCTGCTGGTGCTAATGTCAATACTAGTAGTGGTAATGGTAATGATGGTGACAATGATGATGATGATGATGATGATAATGCTGGTTGTGTTGCTACTAAAACAGTTGGTGAACTTGGTACTCTAGGTATGGATTCTACCTCCCTACAATCTAAAGAGGATACACCCATTGTAAACCCAACAAATGTGACCCCATCCTCACCTCCTGTTCAAACACATATCCAACGGCCAAGCTCTAGTAAACTCCCAATAGTTCCTAGTTCTACACCTTTGAAAACATTTACTAGAAGGTCTAGAAGGACAGTGCAATCTTCACTGCTCCAAGAGGATGTAACACTTACACCTCAGACCTCAGACCTCAAACCTACAATCTACCTCTTATGTTGAAGGGGGAAAATGTAGAGTTTGATTTTGAACCTTTTAACCTAGTGGATGTAGTCTCCTAATAGGCTATATCTGTAAATATGGGAAGCCCACTATCTGAATTCCCCTCTTAATAGGGTGAATTCATTAAAAGACATACCTCCTCTCAAGGTCACACTGAGTCTACACCCATCATAAGTCAGCCTAGTCCCTCTACATCCTCACAACATGATGCAATTGTAATAAGGGATACCCATGTGAGTGCATCCCACATTCAAGTCATATACATTGCACCTTCTATTTATTCTTTTCTTACCCATGCTACATAGTCTGTCAATGTTGGTGGTATAAGCCAATCAGTAATACATGACTTCTTCTCCGTTCCCAGTGATCTTGAATTTAGACACCAAGCTTCACGTTGTAATATCCAAACTTTTGAAATTAATAAAAGAATATTTTATTGGCAACTGCTAAATTGTATATGATATTATTATTATGATTTTGGGTCACAACTAAATTGTGGATCAAGTAGACCTATTGGGCTTAATATGTATTAAAGGAAGTTGTGGCATGTTAGGGGGCTCTTGGGCCTAATTGAGTTAAATGATGGGCTAAGGCCTTTTAAAAAGAAACTATATAAGGGTGATTAGGGCGTAGCCCCCAACACAGAGAGGCATTTCATTACTTTCAAACAAGTGTGTGTTGTGTGTGTACTGCTCTCGAAGAACAAAGGAAGAAGGGAGCCAAGATCATCTTGGAACATTAGGAATTGCTAAGAGAATCAACATGTAATGTTTCTTACTTTATTATGATCATGTAGACACCAAATCTTACCCTGTTAAGGTGATAAATGAATAAGTAGACATCTGGGTTTTTGGGTTTTGGTGTATACGAGAAAACCAGGAGAAAATTGAAGCTAAACCCCCTTGATACTTGGTGAAATGTAAATTTATCTAAAAAGGAATTGTTTAAATGAATGGAGAAATGTTTTGCAACAAAAATGAAATGTTTTGGTTGAGCTTTGAAAAAGTTGAATTTCGAAAATGGAGTCTGAGAGTTGCAGGTTTGAGTCTGACCAAGATGATACTGGGTTCGACTTTCATGAATTATGTATGGTCCGACCTTCCGTTTTCATATGGTCCGACTTTCAGTTTCATATGGTCTGACTTTCAGTTTTCATATGGTCTGACTTTCAGTTTTCATATGGTCCGACCTTCAGTTTCATATGGTTCGACTTTCCATTTCATATGGTCCGACTTTTAGTATCATATGTCCGACCTTTATACCATCCGACTTTGAGTTTAATATTTGGTCCGACTGATGAGTGTTTTTGCAAGTTACAATTTAAGTTCAAGAATTACGTCAAGTATAAACACACATTATTCCAGCAAGTATAACTGGAT